>NW_019059585.1:887216-904460 GCF_000696155.1 Zootermopsis nevadensis | reverse complement strand
AGGGTATTTTGTTTGTTGGTTCTTGAAGGGATGAAAGCAGCAAAGATTTATCGACAGTTGTATGTTAAGTTTAGACAAAATTATTTGCCACAATTAAGTGTGTACGTGTGGGTCGAAATATTTAAAAGCATCCAAACCAGAGTAGTTGATTCAGACAGATAAGGACTCCCATCCACGTCCACAAACGAACAAAATATGAAGCATCTTCAAGCAATGATTTTTAGAAACTGTGGGGTAACTAATGTGGAAACTGCTGCAAAAATGGTTATTAATGTTGTTATTTATCGGCGAAACCTATTTTTACGTCACACTCGGCACAAATAGATTATGGCTGAACACTCGTATCAGGTCAATGTCTAACCTTGACCAGACCTCAACAATGTTGTCATTCATACAAAGAAAATTTCCAATGTAGCCCTTACTTTTTAAATACTCCTTTGTACATAAATCCGAGTATAAATGTAATTTAATTATGCAAGGTTATGTACTGCCTTACCTCGAACTTGAATCCGAAACTGTATATGGAACGCTGACATATGAACATTTCTCCTTTTGTCTCACAGATAGAGCAAACTACATGATATTTGATCTTTTGGAATGTGTTACCAGTAACACGATTATACACTAAATTCTTTACACATTATGAAATGATAAAAATACAAAATGAAATTAAAAACTAAAAGGTTAGAAAACCAATGGATAACTGAGATCAGTCGACTTTTCTATAATTCGTAATAGATCGGCTGTTCGCATGCGCGGAAGTAGTCAGCATATGTTTCTGTAACTCGTGTTAGAACGGCTGTGCGCATGCGTAGATGGATACTTCTGTCTGAAGGTCGAGTTAATTCTCGGCTCAAATAGATAAGATCAGACATGGGATATGAAATAACAGTCAAAACACCAAACACAGCAAACTTCATGCAAGTGAAAAATTTCTGTTTTCTTTCGAACTGAGGATACTTCTAGGTCGATGTAGATAATAACACAGACCTGTGGCAGATGAATACTGAAACAGACGACTGACATTACCCGTCAGCAGTGAGGTAATACCTAAGCTTGAACAGCATACAGAACTCAGTACCTTCCAAATACTAACAGAGTGTAGAGACAGTGGGGCATAATTGCATTTCCATAGCCCAGTTATTAATATGTAAATTTTGAGCAACGCTTTTTGACTTTTAAATGTAGACACCGCCATCAGTCACCTTCCTCTACCCTTCTACAACGTTCCAACCCAGAAATTCCATACGCTCTTGGGGCGATAAGCATGACAGAATTACCTACGACGAACTTCACGGTTTTATTTTTTTATATATAATTTGAAACTTTTCAGTAACAACTTTTGTATAATATGAAAATAATACTTAGCTTTAAAATACTTTAAGTGCGTTATAACTACATAAAGATCTGTAACACTAGCTGAGACCCCCACTTGCACTTAATTTCAAAGCGATGTTGTGTTTAAATAACTGTCATGCAACTGTAGATTAGATCAGCACATGAAAACAAGTAACATCTACCGTATCATAAGGTTAAGTTACTTTACAAATAGCACTATAGATCAGAACCCGACTACTGAAGTTAATAAATATTTGCTCAACGAGTTCATACGTTTTCCACATTATACTAGGCTATGTTCATAATCGTCTTAACATGACCCAACACCTGACCCCTATTTTGAGCTAGTTCCGAGGTTAATGAATAAAGCTATATCTCAACTCCGCCATACGTCTGCATGGCGTGATGTTAAGTACCAAGGATAAATTTATTTTTAATATTATTACTACTATTCTTAATTAAAATAATTTACTAGTCGTGTTTTCAAAAAAAACGTGTTAACTGCTTAACTGTTTATACGTGAAACTTGAATCGAATGTATGTAAATAGGACTTCTAATTAGGTGTAGTCGAAAATCCGACTGCGACACTAAGATCGATATATCGAAATAGTTTTCTCTAAAATATCACTTCTCTAGCAATATGGAGTTTCGGTGCAACAATTACTACTGTTTGAGATAACCCGTGCATTGTCGGTGTAATCTGAATGTTTATCGACGTTTCAGAAGTGTTTACTGCGTGAGTCATCTCTGTGACGATGGAGGCAGCAAGCAGCTGAAAGTTGCAAGTGTTAATTTTAAGCTCCCGTGACATCGATAAACTTGTACCAAACTACACGGTGCAATATCCCAGAAGACAGTCATCTTTATGCCTGTCGCCATGAGAACCTGAATTATCGCATAGTAAGTACTATTTCAATTTTAAAAACTAATAAAAAGAAGTTAGCTTTATTAGTTGTTAGTGAGTCTTGTCAGCTTTAACTTAACCTAAAAATGTTAGTATTCGCCCTTCGCCATATTAATGTAGGCCTAAGAGCTATACATTCATAATGCCATACAAATCTAAAGTTAAAGGTGGTATTAAATGAATTAGGAGAAGTTTGTAATACACTTTCCACAACGTACACAAACAGACCAGACGTGACGCGACTGCGTATAGAGCAGTTTCCATTTCTTTCGGAAACATAACCTCAAAGTCTTGAGCCGTCTCTATATTGGTAGAGGGGGGAGGGGAAGAATGGCGGTCAGTGGGTAATGCCGGTAAGGTATTTTTCTGACAAATTATTGCAGATGGACGCTTTCAGCTGCTGCTGCCACATAGTGTTTGATTCAGTAAAGTGGAAAACCGAATTTCGCCATTTGTGTCTTACGCAGTTATCGAGATAGTTTCAAGTGATAATTTTATGCTCCCGTGATGCAATATTTATAATTCAAATATGTGCTGTTGCTGAACTTAAACTTAGACTTTTCACGCTAAAACGACTTATATGTATAAATAATTGTAATCTAAGCTACATTTTTATTAGTTAGCAATAAGACACTTTTATTTACGACTCGAGATAAATTCTTATGCTGCTTTTGTACAGAAAATTATCAATCAATTCGGGAAATGACACGCGTTGTTTTAAAACGAGCTCGTTTGTTTATCGTTAATAGAGTAGGTCATTACAATCAGCAAGACTCTTAAGTACGAACATCATATCAAAAGTTGCGTTAAACACAAGTACAATACTATTTTTATGTAGAAAATTAATTTATTTACTTAAATCCTTTCCTAAGGATGTTCATATTAAGTCAAACTATGTAATGCGATTCTGTAAATTACTCAATCCTATGACACAAATTCGTAGGTAAACTCTGCAAAGAACACGAAAAAGTGACGGCTCTTGTATCAACGCTACGTTCTCATTTTACGACGTATATAAAGTGTTTGCTTTATGTTCAACAACGTCATTTTTTATATTTCCTCTGCTATCACATTTAAACTCTCAGCTTTCTTTGCGTTTCTATTACAAATATACGCCTTTCTGCGAAACAGTGCAGGTTATGTAACTCCAAGACTTTGGGCTGTAAGCGGAGATTAAAAAAAATTAAAAAAAGAACCACGTGTACACTGGGAATAGTGTGTATTGAGTGAGTATTCAGTATATGTGGAATCTTTCAATATACAGCTCCATTTTATTAACATCAGCTAAGAATGATGGTCTGTAAGTCATATTATGCACAACATAGAATGTCTCCTGGCTTAATTTCTTTCCCGCCCTCGGGAGTTTTATCCCGTTATAGGAAACGGGTCACAGGAGACCGATTAATTATAACATCGTCATACCATCCTGATTAAACTGACATACCTCTAAAATGTCGGTCAATACGAGAATACTTCTCTGAACGTCCCAAAAGATAGTCATATTAATCTGAAATAAATATCTTAATTTCGCTTATTTAACTACCTTGTCAACAGTTTAAATTATATTAACTGAAAACTCACAGCTGCACATTTGTGCATGAGGGACATATGTAATAATTTGTCGACATATGAACCTCAATATATTTATATAGTCAGTTTATAAGAGAAGGAAAAAATACACACGACGTCTGTGTTAATTTTGTTATTAATCGGTAATGTAAAACGGATAGACGAATATTCAACACAAATTATTTAGTCGCGTGAAAAGAATAAAATACGTATATTTAGAAAAAATAGTAGCTAACAGTAAAATAATCACTTTACTGGTTTCTGCAAAATATACACCTGTATGTCTGTGACTAACTGGCAGTTATGAATAATAACCGACAATTATATATAATTTCCTCCTGGCAATTGTAAATAATCAGCTATAATGTATAACTTTCACCTAGCAATTATAAAAAAGTAACCGGTTATGATGTATAGTTCCCTCAACATAACTTCATTTATTATTTATAATAACCAGTGTAAGCCAAATAGAATTTATATACGACGTACCAATTTGTTCTGAAATATCTTTTTATGTATCAATATTAAGTTTGCCCAAAACAGTTTATAATATAGATCGTAATTACCTGTAAGGAATTTAACTGAACTCCGTCGTGTGGCACAGAAGATAAAACATGTGGAAGGAGAGACATAACCTCATTTCACAAACTCAGAGCAAAGAGTGTGTCGTTATGTTTGTGACATGTTTGTATACTATAATATTTTAGGCCAATGTACCAACAT
Organism: Zootermopsis nevadensis; assembly: GCF_000696155.1. Next base: position 899,925 of record NW_019059585.1, on the reverse strand, counting down.
GGCTACAGGGCGACCTCGGTATAGAATTACTACCATTACGTCTCCAACATCTGTAAAAGTTAAAGTATAACCTATTTAAATTTCAAATAACCAAACAGAATTTGTTGCTGTCCAAACTGTTTACTTGAGGCTCGTATATTCTATTCTACTTCTAAGATACTGATGTTGAAGATGACAGGGAAAAACATATGAAACAAAGTTTGGAAGACGAGATAAAGCAAAAAGGAAGAAAAATATTGTATAATACAACAGCGGTTGTTGAGAAATTGTGTACTGGGAGGAAGTGTTGATGGAGGAAAAGTGTCAGGTTTAAGAGCAGTACTTGAAGAATTGCAACAGTTGCTCTTATAAAAGTGACTGGTGTTAGTGGTTAGCAAAGAATAAAAACGTACAAATGGCAGTTCAGGATTGTTTTTATACATATTTTGTTTTCCTCCTCATAACTACCACTTGTTGTAAAATAGTTCAAGTATTTCACGATATATTTTAAGGATCTAAGTCACTGGAAAGATAAAACGTTTAACGACGAACGTTCACCAATTTTCTTTCGTATTTTTCCATATTCGTGTGTTAAATTTGACTCCTAACTTAGTCATACTAATCTTTATAGGACGAATTTCTGTGTCTCAAGGACACATTCAACTAAACTTAAACCACAGAAAGAAAAAAGTTTATAAATTAAATATTATTATTGCCATATTTGCAATGTTTAACCTTCTGGCCACCTTCTGAGTAGAATGTTGAAAAACTAACAGTTACTCCGCTTTTCAAGAAATCTCCTGTCTTGTAACAGATAGAAAAGGTGTGATATCGTTTTTATAAAACCCAATTATTGCATCCCCCATCCTGCATTAGGCGAATCCAGTCTTTACCCTTATATTTTTATACCCTAATTTCTAATATTAATTTTAATATTATCATCGTATTTACGGCTCCAACATGTTTAAATTTCTTACCTTTCTCGTACTATCTACATGAATCGATAAATTTATTTTTTTCTTCTTCGTCATCATTTTATTATGTTCAGAATACAATTTATTAAATTCGTATAATATTATTATTAATATGCTTCTGTCCTCGTGCATTGGTTTTTACCGGCCGAGTGGAATATACAAGCAAGGGTATAATTTCGACAAAGATTTCTTTCACGATAGCCCATAAATATACGAATTTCAGTGGGGTGTCAGAAATATTGGTTAATTTTAGTTCCTTAGTGTATTGCGAATTACCAACATAATAGTAGGAATTTATATTGTTGTAGCAGATTAAAATACGAACCGAAGTACTAGCCTAACCTAACCTAACCTAACCTTACCCGATAAAATTTAAAGTAACGTAATGTAAATTTCGCCCAAGTCCAGCATGATTAATTCTGTACCGAATTAAAACCAAAATTGAATAACGAACCTATCACACAAACTAAAAAGCCTAATTAAAGCACTAACCTAACATAATTAAAAGTAAATTGTAAGAATGTAAATACGTGAACATTTTTCTACCTTTCTAGAATTCTTTACACAAATATGAAACATTACAATCCATATAAATAGATAATGTATGGATAAACTTTGTGTATATAACGGCTTATAAACAAGTAGACATAATGCAAGGATTCTGTTTTGCCGATGTAATTTAGATGAAATGTAATAGACAAAATGACATTTTTAATATGTGAAATAGGTGAAATGAATGTAGTAGAAGCTGTGTTGATGAAACTGCACTAGGCAAGATGGTACATGGCCGAAATGTATATAGGTAAAATGTCCTGACACGTTGCTTATAATATACTGAGCGTTGTACTCCCCGACTTTACAAATGGCTGCAGGAAACAGATGTTGTTCGCTCTCACTCAAGTCTTCGTGTGTATTTCTTCAAGGCATTTTAGTAATGGGTAAGATAGGAGATGACTCTACAAAAATTGCGTCCTGTCGTCGACAAGAGATATTATTTAAAAGACATTTTATATTACACTGTTGGTAGTACTTGCCAAGAATGTGGATTCTCCCCTTCCACTCACTTCAAGTTACAATTTTTTGTTCACCAGGACACATTTTCTCGCTGATTCGGAATAAGAACAACTTTATTTGTCATATAATTTTTGCCTTGTAATATATGTAAAACCGCTAGAAAAATGCACGTTAAAATTAAACGGGGAATTATTTATTCAATATCTTAATCTCTTTCCGTCTTCTTCCATTTTTATCAGTGTTATACTTCATTTCCTTATTCTCCTGATCCCTTTTGTTTGCCCATCCTATCGTCATTTATCTCCCATTGTCTCCGTTTCCTTCGTCATTTTCTTACTTCTAGCTACTCTTTTTCCTTATATATCTCTCTTTCCCATGCCTTCCGCATTTTCTTACTTCTAGCTACTCTTTTTTCTTATATATCTCTCTTTCCCATGCCTCCCTCACCTCAGTAAATATTTACGTATTTGACCAAACGTAATAAGTAATATAATAAGCCTATACCATTACATATATCTAAAAGAGTTTATAAGGAAAAAATATCGCTAAAAATACTGTGCTCACAATCAAGGATAAACACACGTCACCAAGATCTTAATATCAGCACTCAAAATTCAGATCAAATAAAATATATTTTGATTTAATACATCATGTGAATTTATTGTTCATATTTTGTTTTTCTTATAAATATCTCTTCCCGTATTAAATATAACTGTTACCATAAATAAACTCTTTAAAACGACAATATTTTGCTTTTCAAAATTTTAAATCTGTCTCCGTAGTTGATAAATAACACATTTACCTTTTAGCGGTGTTTTCTTTAGTAACAGTATTTTATTTTCGAAAGAAATGCACTTTAAACACAAACAACGCGGAGTTTACGTAAACAACATACGTATTTCTTATGAACCTTTAGAGAATAATACCTCTATGGATGTACTGAAATGGAGCTCTACCCATCAAAAGTAAACGTACGTACAAAAATTTATATGAATTCATGGTTTAGGATTATTACATGTAAGACTAGTCTAAACCTTAATAGAGTAATAGACTTATCTGATGCACTACAACATTAAGTCTTTTTACATAATTAAGAAAATAAAACAAGTGAATAAATATATGGGTAACGCATCAATTTTTGAGCGTTTTTTCTTTTATTGTCTATAAATGTTCTTTAATGAATAAATGCTACCTTTTTATCCTGTCTTGCCAAATAACGTGTAGTCCTTAAATGGATCAGAGGACAAGCATGGATCTCATGTTATACAATTTTATGAAAATTATGGCATTATGATCAAGATTCGTTCATAAACACATTGGTCTTTAACTAAAGTGTCTGTTTTTATTATTTGCTTTGAACGAAAATTTTAATAAATATTCCCAGTAGCATCAAATGTCATTACAATTTGTTCAGCTAAACTCGAGTATTTATTTAGGCTACTAACAGGTGATTTAATAACGTATCCATGAAATTAAATTTGTCATATAATTCACACCTAAATATTTCGTAATGTTACTTTCAAAAACTTGAAATAATTACAAAAATAAATTGTACATATTTTCGAAAGGCAGTGAAACATAAAATAATTTAAATTTACTCTGATGAAATATATTTTATTTTAATGTTATTGAATATTAGGTCCCATAACAAGGGATACTTTCTTGAACACCATAACAATTCACCGATACTCAGTTAAAACAGACAGTTAGCCACTTACTTCCTTAGTAAGTCGATTAAGTATAAGACATTTACTCTACGTCACCAAAATTGTATGCGTTTCCACACTTGCATTTTTATTTCATCAATATTGTTACAAGGGACATGAATTCACGCAGATTTACCGAAAAAGCTTTAAAAATTTATTTAAATAAACAAATTTATTTATTAAATTTTTTTGTAACGAGTTACTACGAATCACTTTATATTATAATATATACAGGGTGATTCAAAAAGGACTTTACAACTTTGAAAGTGTATATAAATCTATTCAGAAAGCTTACAGAATCGGTTGAGGTGTCATTTTGTAGCAACCTAAATTGCGTTTCACCTCATAGTCATTTTGGTTCGATGTGATTGCCATTGGTGATACTGCAGACATCCCACCTGAAATCAGTTTCTTGCCAAACAAGATCCAGCATATTCAACTGTGGTATGAGAAAATTTTCGAGCATATCCAGATACACGATACCGTTGATGGTTCTCTCATGGAAAAAGAACGGGCCGTACACTTTAACTTTGCTAAGGGCACAAAACACATTCACCTTTGGGCTGTCACGAACGTGTTCCACAACAGCACTAGAAACACGCGGGCGACCTGGAGATTTGTCATGGCGAACAGAACAACCAGTCTCAACAAAATTCTTGTGCCAAGAGTAAATTGTAGGTCTACTGGGAGGATCCTTGCCATACTGGGTGCGAAAATGTCTTTGAACCATTGTCGCAGATTTCGTTTCTTCAAACCACAGCACACAGCGATCGCGCTCCGCACCAGTAAAAGTAGCCATTTTCAAATGCACTGCCGCTTGCGCTCGCGGTGACGGAATTCGGTACTACAGCACAACGTGAGTCAAACTTTGTTTTGCTACAAAATGACACCTCAACTGATTCTGTAAGCTTTCTGATTAAATTTATATACACTTTCAAAGTTGTAAAGTCCTTTTTGAATCACCTGGTATATTATTTATATAATACCGTTTTAAACCTTTTTATTTTTACCCTGTGACACTCCCTATAGATAAATTTCTCTTTTTAAGACCTCCCCCTGCCGGAATTGTAAACTCCCTTCTAGACAGAATCATCTCAGTGAGACGGGGTCTACAGGAATACAGGTTTCTCAACTACTGACGTTTTAGTAAATCGCCGGTTAAGAATAACCGGTAAATCTAAAGCAGTAAAATCACAATAGTAAATATTATTTCATAAGGTCCAAAATCCCTTAACAGCGTATGATCACCAATCAAATAACCGACCAAACAACACTTACTCACGATACTTTAGCTCGAATATCGAATACCTATTACTACTGAGAGTACGAAGTAAATGTGCTCTGGGTTACGTCCATTTTGTATTCCTTGTCACCACGAGATGGCGCATCCCACAGACACATCTTTCATGTTATACGTGTCAATCAGGTTAGCACTTGTAAAAATGAAAAATAAAGTCGTTTTTCCTTGTTTATTGGTACACCATACACCGGAAGACTACATAATCGATCAAATAAAATGCATCGTTAGCTAGATTTAGCCAGCCATTCGCTTTCCTCCAGTATAAGGTTTAACGTACTACCTAACCTAACTCTTGGATCGAATTGTAGACTGTCTCGATAGGTGATTTGATTTAGGAAAAGAATCGTTCTTTAGACTCTGTGCCTCACTATTAGACTGTCTCGATAGGTGATTTGATTTTGGAAAAGAATCTTTCTTTAGACTCTGTGCCTCACTAAATCTCGATCTCTCGATATCGATGCCATGCAAGGGTTTCTAATTTTTTTTAATGTAGAAGTAGATGGCAACCAGTTATTTTTTGAGATTTGTGATTTGACCTAAAGAAAGTTGTAAAAAGCATAATATTTACAATATTTGGGTTAATTTTTTAAGCCATGCAAAGCGCGATCTTTGCTAAAAATTCTTACCTTAATATACGATTATATTATTGAAATTTATGTATTAAAATATCGGTTTTATATTTATGATAAACAATTATTAATTATAAGAAATTCCGTTGATGTTATAAAACCTGAAGTTGTAATAAAATTATTAATATACCTATTAACGAAGAAGGAGGTGTTTGCCCCTTTCAGTAATCGAACCTTGATCTTGTATTCTTATTAGTGACAGAAATTATTTATTACGACATTGATATACTGGTAATAGAAGATTAATTTGAATATAAATTAAGAATTAAAGTGTTAATAGGAAACATTCCAGTAATTTAACAAATGAACAAGATATAAGAGAGTAGAATAAGTATGCTTTTAATATGTGACTAAAACGAGATGGTACGCTCTGTATTATTCCCTTCTAAATGAAACATCTCAAAGACACGAACACAAAACAAAATGTTTTGAGTTCTATGGCCGTAGTAGGTTTATAGGCGCTTCAACTGCCGTACTCAAGCCCTTGAATAGAACGTGCTACAACGACCCGGCAGTAATTACTAGTCAGAAAGCGGAGTCAGTTTAAACGTACAACGCGCAGGTCAGAACATTATATTCTGTACCACGCGCTTACATTTTTGTTCGGTTGTCGGCGAAACAGCTGACTTCCTTTCCACAGTGAAATATAGGCATATAGTTAAAGCTTCTTTTACTTGAGTCATAAGGAACTAAACATCTGTCTGCCTCATGTTTTTATTATTACTGGTACTTGCTTACAGAATTACGTAAAGTATACGAGGAGCGTTACCTGCAATTCCCCACATGCTCTCATGTCGTAAAACGGATAAATTTACCTTATGACTTGACGTTACTTGTGATAAAAACAATAGGTACTGTTCCCGGGACCAAACTGTGCATTTCACCTACGTCAGCTCGCATATGGAATGAAAATAAACGCATATACTATGTAAACCAAAAACATTACCAAATAGGAACTGTGACGGCTAGCTACGAAGTATAAGCGTTAGGAAATAATGTTTACAGTATGGACAGTATACGCGACCCCTTCGTCCCATCTGATCACATTTTATTTTACTTCTAACGGACGTGGAACGTACAGATTCGTCCCGACTACTGTGGTTCCTTATTTAAAAGTATGTACATATACAGCACATATGTTTGTAGTTACAAACTAGATCACGTGACATAAACCTCAGCGGTCAATTTTAAACTTTTCTGCTTATTTATGTCTATGGTAGGGGTTAATTATTTACCACATTAACTAATCCATACGTTTCTCTATTGCTCATTATTGTATTTCCACTGATGTATTGTAGCAAGCCTAAAATTTTATTACTGTCTACGAAATGAACAATCAATTCTTTTTTAATTTTATCCGGACCATACGTGTTTATAGCGTGTTATATTTAAACACAGAGAGCACATTGAATAGACCAGCACCACACAGAAATATTCGTACGTCTCACATTTAAATTATCTAATATTCCGGCATTTATCTGAAGGGACTGGGGAAAACTATGAAAATCTCTATGTGGATAGCCGGTCCCCGTGCCGAGATCTGAACCGGGGATATGTAGCATACGAAGCAGGAAGTGCTCAAACGCTATAATCAGTCCATAGACTTGGAAATATGATCTAATAAATTAATATAAAACAGGATGATGTGTAACCAACAGTAGATTAAAATAATACGTCTATATTACCATAAGGCTCCATATTATATTCTCTGAGCCACGTGTGGCCATAGAATCTTATTTTGGTAATCCCTGAAGCTGGAAGTGGTGCAGAAATTGTCGGTCTTTTTAACTTTATAAACTTGGCAAAAGAATTGAAGATAGAAAGGCGAAAGCAGGAAAAGAAGAGACGTAGAAGAACGCAAACGTTAGAGAAAAAAATGACCTAGAATAACCCTGAGCTCCAAGTCCATCCCCAGTCTCTGCAGTCTCAACGAATATGCTCTGAAAGCTCGTGAAAGTAATTAGCTTCAAATAATTACGTCTTCAGTATAAAAACTAAAATTACGAAACTACGCACCTAGCGGGGCTTCAACAAACATGCAGGATTTAACAAAAAAATATATTGTACTCACAGGATATTAACCGATATTTACAGTCAGTCAGTGAAGTGATTAGCAACAGTTAGGTTTAGTCTTTGAAGCTGCCTAAAATAATTAATATTTCTCTGTGTGGGTCCACTTATGGTTTATGAAGCTTTTACTTCTATGGTCTGTGTTTGTAGAATCCCATTCAGACTTAAGTTGTCTTTACCATTGTTTCACCATTACGTTTGTCGCAACAGACGAAATTCCGACGAGCTGGTCATTGTTTTTGTCATTGTGTGTGTGTGTGTGTGCGTGCATGTGTGGGGGGAGTATATGGTTCAGTATACCGTTAAACATTATAGGTTTCTAATGCCATAGAATTAGCAGTGTAAACTCAATTTGTGTTTTCTGAATTTATACAAGAATTAATTCGATATTTCACGTATTAAAATGAAAATTACAAGGGAAAAGGTTTTTCCTATCAAAGTTCATTCTGTCATCTTAAAGGAATACAGATGAAATTAATTTCTTCTGATCAAATAAACCACCAACCTTTTAACGTCATTAAATCGATATCTGTGTTATTTAGTTCCTAGCTTTGGTAAAGCGAGACGTCTATTATTAATCTTGAGAGACTGAAACAAAAATTGAACAATATAAAGAGAGGTGAGAATAGAATTAAGCATATTATTTCTGTAAAGTAAGGTTAGGTTAACAAAGATGACGTTGATGTCGATATTGGGCATGAAGTATCGACATGTTGACAGTAAAACGAGAGGTCGATAGCAGTAATATGTCAACTCGTATGTCCATTAGTACATAGGGACATGCAAACTTAAGACAACGTTGACCCAGTGTATTACGTCGGAGTGCAGGTAAAGCTAGATTAATACGTAATCTTGATACTGTAACAGAGTTGTCACCATCACTATATCGCCATTCATTCTCGATGTAGAAGTCGCCAGTGTTCACACGATTAATATATTTAAACAAAATCTTTACCTGAACCTTAGATAGTTCAATTCAATTTATACAACTTTTAATTAAAATTTTGTATGTACTTTTATCTCTCAAATGACCTCTCATTTAACATTATTTGATAGGTAATAGATCACAGACAAGAATACAAACAATAAATGACTTTAATGTAGTATTTGTAACTGTGACGTCAATGTTTCGAACGAATGTGCCTTTTCATTTTTAAAAGAAACCTAAACATAGACGAGATATACGTTCCTCGATTACTCATATATCACGAAAAAAGACTGAGGATTTAAATGTTATAAGAAGGCAGATTCTGCACACGGACAATGAAGTGAGTTAAAGAGGATAAGGTGTCTGTTGCGAACAGTCGAGACACGCCTCCCGTATCGCTTTGTTCAGAAGTTTTACTCAAGTTTACTTACGGACGGGGAGTTCATTAGCTTTTCCCACACTGGCCACACAGTAGCCACAATAAACGAGTTGCCGCTAAGGAAGTACAGAGGCGCTAGGATCGAATAAAATGAATTGCGGACGGCGAGTAATCAAGAAGATCACAGAGCACTTACACCACGTTTAACTGGGGCTAATATGAAACTGAAAGGCTTTTTTATTCAACTACATCGATCAACAAAGAAGAAATATCTTCCTGTCTTTTTATTTCCAAAACAATTCTCATCCATATTGAATTATTACATCTCGGTCAATTTTTAGTAATATGCAAGAATCTGAAAAGGTTTATTCCAATTTGAAATAGGTTATATATAATTTTAAATGTGTTTTTTGGGATTTTTAAAACGTTTCTGACATTAAGGAAACGAGAGACATTAAGGGTGTTTTGAAGAATAGGTTCCGAGGTGAATGTATATTGAGGCTTCACAGCTTTGTTTTGAATTTATAAAGTATTATTAAGGTAATAAAATCAAGAAGGAAGAGATGAGCTAGTCAAATAGAATGCATGGGAGATATAAAAAGTGTATACAAATATTTGAATGGAGAATCTATATGAAGTCCTTTGGTTGAATGAGATAATATTAAATATATTCTAAGTAAAATAGGATATATGGTTGTGGAATATATTTATATGACCATTCACCACATTAAAAACGGTTCAAATGCTCATAAGATTATAAATACTTCTCTCATCTAGACCTGTAACTAACGTACGTGTAATCCATCATTTGTAAGATGAGTCATTTATAAAAGTCATTACAGTTACCTTGAACAGAGTTTAAAACGGAAATCCAATATTTTTGTTTCCAAATGTTTATTTATGAAATTTAACGTCAAATTAGTTAATTATTTATTAATCGTCTCATCATTTGACCATACTGAAAGCGTCGTTTCATAAACTGCATTCAGGCAAACGAAAATTATATTTAAAAACATAAAATATCTCACAAATTATTTAATGATACCTACAATAACATCACATTATAAACTGAGTATTTATTGTGGCGGTAACCCTATGGCGTAATATCGGAGCCAGAATTACACCTAGTCTGGTAAGCGTTTACCAACGTTTCACAGATGCTTATTGCCTCCATCAGCAGGGGCAGAAAGTAGCCTACAAATAATTACGTTTAAGGTAACAACAATTATAAAAAGCAACCACTGTTTTAGGCATATATTTTTCTCATCAAATATATGGCTAAGAGAATGTATAAAAATGGTTTGTCTTTTATAAATCTTCTTATACACTGCATTTTTCTATTGGATTTAAAGATGCTATAAGGTTATTTACGTTCCAATACCAAACTAAGAATTAAATCACTTCAAAGGCAACTTACTCTTCAAATTTAAATCAAAATATGTTTACATCTCTATCACGCACATTTTATCCTTAATTTCAAAATATTTTTAACGTATGTCTTCAGTTATAGTCAAAGAAGTAGCAACAGATTGAGAGAAGAAATATTTTAAACAATTTATTTCGTTAAGATCCGTAAATCGTGCGTCCTTTGAAGAATTATCCAATGATGTGTGGAGGGATCGATTCTAGCTGTAGGAGGAATATAAATCACCGTAGGATTTAAACGGCATTGAATGGACAAGCAAATGAATGGCTGACAAGCGCACTCAAAAAACTGTCGCTCAGAATGATCGTTCATAAGTACAGTTTTCACAGGAAAAAAAGAACGAGCGCCCACTTTGAAGAAGATCCAATAACCTGCATCTTTTCGGTAACTGAATATAAATTACGATAAGGAGATTATGATGACGTTTAGGGAGATTATATGATACTTAGGGGTCCATTCTGAGGGCTGTAGTTTTGCTTTTATAGAGCATTCGGTCTAGTGCCAATAAAAGGTTTCAAGATTAACTAGAAAATTCACACAGTTATCTTCTTGGAAACATTTAATATATGGATATAAAAATATAAACCTACACCTTAGTGATGGAAAAAACCGAATGGTATAACCTAGCCAAATTCCATAAAAAATTAAAGAATTTGTTTTGAAATTGTTATAAAATACAAACACATATAACACAGGGCAACATACGTCAATACGTAACCAATTTTATGGAACAGAGCCCTTCTTGAAAGGCATATAGTCTCAGCAAGTACCTCTGAAACGTCGGTAAACTTCTACCAGAGTACACGGCGCTACAACCCAAAAGATAGCCATCTTCAGACTCATCGCCTTAAAAACCTCAAATCGTATCTGCTATTAATTCTCTCCGTTGAGTCAAAAACACTTCTCCCTAAAAACCATCATCTTTCGAATTTACATCGTTTGTTCTCAGATATATTAAAGGAAGATATCACAGAATAATGTTAACAACAGAAAAATATATATTAAAGGAAGATATCACAGAATATTGTTAAGAACAGAAAAACACAATCATAAATAATAGAGGTCTGATATTTAGACTTGTAAAGTCATGTGGAATTTAAGTAGATGCCAATTATCCTCTGAAACACTTGTATCAACGAACAAGTTCACAAGATTTTATAACCTCAAAGACCAACAACTATATATAATATTTTGCGTCCATCGTTTATAATTATTATTTTATTTTATTTTCAGTTTCCACACGAATCAGTTTTCATTTATTGTATAAAATATTATTTTTTCAATTTATTCCCATGTATACAAGTTTTCGTAATTCAGGTTATATTTTAGACTACTTTACCTGTTTTATTTCATTCTTGTAGAAAAACTGCAATTTTAGTTTTGAATTGTTACCCAAAATCTGGCTCATGTCCAATCGAAAACCGTTGATTTCCTTCCTTGTTGTCACACAGTTTAACACGCGATTGGTTCAAAGGCGAGGCTTCGTCATTCTCGTGGAATGTGTCATGTTCCACGTTATTTCACGTTGTTTATACCATTGACCATTATTTTCAGTTGACAGCTGTTTTAACAATCGATTCATCGAAAAAGCTTTTCATCCTGGTATTTTTAAGCACATTTCGTAATGTTCACACTGTAAATGCTTGTCGATGGTAAAACAGAAGTATGTAAAATGAATCCTCCTACCACCGGGGTGGTCTTGTCACATAAATTCTGTGCATTTTATCATCACCACGAGTCTAATCGATTATTAATGTGTTACAGCTAATGTTTATAACGTATATTATCAAACATGCCGTGATAGTACATAAAACAAGTGACGACCTTCTAACCTACCATAGACAATACTCAACGATAAACAATCTCTGCAGTTGATACAACATAGTATAATATAGATCTGTCTACCCCTTACTCATTTTTAACTAATACAATGTGGAGTATATATATATATATACTTTTCGTTAGAAATTTAGAAGAGAAATTATTATTACGTGCAGATTGTGTTACAAAAGTTCTACAATTGGAATTAAATGGATTTCAGGCTGACATTTTTTTCTGACGCGTATTTCAACTAACTGTAGAAGTCTGTTACTGGTGTATTGTCAGACAATGGTGATAAACATGCAAAAAATAAGGTAACAAATTATGTAGCTTAACACGGTTATACGTCTCATGTAAGACGATTGTGTAAAACTTCAGAGTAAATTGCATTAGATAAATTTCCTTGTCTTTCAAGAGTCAACCTTTGCTATGACTCAGTTTTAAACCCTCGTCATTGCTTCATAAAGCAGTATTTGAAGAGCT
>NW_019059585.1:853141-887194 GCF_000696155.1 Zootermopsis nevadensis | reverse complement strand
GATCTTTATAAAACCTGAAGTTTCACTACAGTGTTTAAAGGAATGTACAACTGAACCCTGAGCCAACTGAATCCAATCCACACTAAAATTAATAATAAATAATTTATGAAACTATTGCAATATATACAACAAGAAATAAATAAACCATAAATTGTAAAAATTATTAAGAAATTTATTTTAATTTAAAACATTCTCTTATATAAAGATGCCACATTTCAAATTATATAATTATTTTTATCTATAGCTACTTATAGTGTATCCAAAATATATGTATACACACATTAAATGAATGAAATAAATACATTTTAATAAATTAAACCATTTCATACGTCAGCATTGGCACTTAGAGAATTAGTGAATCTAGTGTAAGTGTTTAAAATAACCACTGTTAGTTTCTTGATGCAAATTACAGCGGTGAGCAACTGACAATCTGTCATCAAAATCGCTGTTGTGAATACATCTGTTTGGGGCGGGCTGTATATATAAATTGTTTTATATACGTACTTTTCACATAATATGCGACTAATTCGGCTTTACAAAGGCTACTGGACAGCTAGTCTCTAAATTGGTAAAAAAATGTAATTTTTTATGCCAATACAAATGTTTTTTGTTCACAAAAGTAATGTATTTTGTTGCAGTGAATGTTAGGTTCACAATTTTGGATTAGGCAGGGAAAGAAAACTGATTTTATATGTCCAATGTGCATGAGCAAAAGTGACAGGTTTGTATATTTATGAGCCTCTGACCAGTGTTTTATTGTTATAACAGAATATCGTCCGCTACAATAATTATATTTTTATTAATATAGGTTTAATAATAACCTCCAATTTATTCCTAGGTTTTCCAGACATTCCCGTAACTTTCAGATTCTCCTAATAAAATTTACCATGTATCCCGTGCATGTTACATATTATTCTAAAAGCTTTGATAGTTCTAACAAAAATTTGATGAAGAATACAAGTAGTTAAACTTCTCATTATGTAATTTTTCCAACCTCCTCTTACTTTATCTTAGGTTAAAATAATCGCGTCGGTGCACTATTTTAAAACACTCACAATCTATGAAAATAACTGTCAATTGGTAGAAGCTGACCGACGTTTCAGAAGTACTTACTACCTTCATTATCTTGCTGGTGATAAAGGTAGTTAGTACGTTTAAAAATTCAGCCAACTTCTACCAAACTACACGGCAAACCTTTCATAAATCTTAATATTCGCTGCCGCGAGAACCTGAAATATCGCCTTCAATATATTCTCCCCTCAGCGTAAGAAATCAAGTTTAACATCTCTAACGAAACAAATACATGACAGTGAATTCATAAATAATGCTCCCTACTTATATTTAAGTAATATGACGTAATATCCCTTTACAAATTGTTCATGTAGAACTGCTAAAAACATTTAGCACTTTTCAGTATCGCAGTATTGAGAACATTGGTTGCATTGGGTGTTAAACGGAATTATAAAACAAAGCTATTATTTGATCATAATAACGCTTCGTTAGTAACAAAAAATAATATAAATAAAAATTGACACTATGGAGGTGTAACAGGAAATACCGCGGAATTTTAAAACTAGCTTTGTTGATCACGCTTCTGTCGACTGGGATACCTCCCCACACCCTCAAATTGTTATCGTGTGATGAATGCAACCGACAGAATTCAGTCACTCGTGGATAAACGCTTTTGTTAATCGTGATTATTCGCTAGCTTGCGTTCTACATTCGTGTGTCCTATCTGTTTGATGGCTGGGTTGGTATACACCAGTTTCGTAATCGCTTGCACACAGAGAGGACATTACAATAACGCTCCAAGGACACCCTGGTTTAGATTTAGCCAACCATAAAACCGCACGGACAATTGAACATCTGCCTCTCTCTTGAAGAGAGTCTTAAAATATTTTCACATTTGTATGGATGTGTGAACAGTCAGAATTAAGTATCGGAAATTTCTAGGCGGTTAAACACTGAACAGATTTATTCAGAATTGAATAAACTACAAGTTTTATAGTGTAATTAATAACATACGTGGACCATTTTAGTGAAAACGATTAAAAAATTTCAATAATAATAAAATAAATAATTTTAGAAAATAAATAATTAAAATAGCAAAATATAGTCGAAAATAAATAATTTAATTTCATACCATTACTGAGTTGTATTTTAACACGTGTACACTGATTTGCAAGCGAAGGTTGAACTTATAATACGGAGTAACTCATTTATATTTTCAAGGTCATTTTCTGTCTTCGCGTTTGTGCCCATATGGGCCTATCCTATTCAATGTGTACAACATTCAGGGATAGTAAAATGCTACAAAACTTATGGGTCGGTCCTTCTAATGAACCTAGCCAAATTTATGAGCTGAGTATTAAGGATAAAAGTATCGTTCACCGGATAACACATTTTGTAGAGTATACGAAATCTGAGTCTTGCTTTAATTCACTAGGGTCGCTTAAAGCTAAAATGGGAAGGATAAGTATCGTTCACCGGATAACACATTTTCTAGAGAATACGAAATCTGAGTCTTGCTTTATTTCACTAGGGTCGCTTAACGCTAAAATGTTATATGTTATTGATGTTAATTAACCAGAAACAAATAAATAAGTTAACATTAACCCAAGACTTATCAAATACAAAGTAAGGGCGCTAGTTCTAAACACTCAACTGAGATGTTAGACGAATTTAGTAGGACAGGTGTGTTTAACCTATAAGAATCCCGTGTTTGAGCCCAATATTTAAAATTTGATATTGTATCCAAGATATATAGACCGTTATTCTTCGCTGAGAGAACAGTGACTGGAATCTCGTATTTAGACTCGCTAGTCCTATTTCTTATACCCAATCTGTAGCAAGATATTTAAGTAGCAGACATGCTGATCCAACAGGATTTTACTCCGTCGCATTATCGCTGGAGGATCTCATGTTTCCTTCATGGCATAATCCCCGAAAAAGTGTTTCGGCCGAGGCGGATCTGTCGACTGGCCGCCACGATCACCCAACCTCACAAACTTTGATTTTAATTTACTCGACTACGTTAAGGACAGGGAATCAGATATTGTATCGTTGGATAGAAAGTTAGATAAATCCCAGAGTCAATTTAGATGTGGCAGCTAACGAAATATTTGTGCCTCTGTCTGGAAACGACTTCTGGTCTCTCACCCCATAAGCCGGTCACTATACGAATTGAATGATAAGAAAACGTATGTTATTTAGACAAAGAAAACCAAACTGTGCTTATCTTACGATAGAAAAGTCGTTTATCATGAAATAAAGGCTTATGAAATACATGTGCTTTAGTATAAAATCAGAGTAAATTAAATTGACGGAAATAAGAATGATATATGCCGCTATTGCGTGGACATGTACAGGCATAGGAATGAAAGGGATCGATGCCGAACGGACAGACGGACAAAAGCCACGTCCGGGCTTACAGAGTTGGCAACAGTGACAATACAGACAAGCCGGTATCACCGGCAAGCTGAATTCACAGTCTTCCGGAGTGCAGACAGTGTCCCCCCGTGTACACAGAAACTGCATTCTAGCGACAAGACTGCTCATAATTATCCAAAAATATTATCAGGACCGTACGCACGAAACTATTTTACTGACAATTTTTGGGCATATTTCTACACAGGATAGCACAACACAGAAAGACAACGATAGTCATGCATTAAGCGGGTTTCGAACCAGCGATCCAAATATCTATTTGGTTATAACTTATACCCTAGACACTGTATCTAATATAAATAAAAGAAAAAAGTTAAATAAATCGCTTAGATAGAACATCACATCATATCAGAACAATACTAACAAATATCTACCGAGATATTTATTTAATTTTGCTTTCTCGAAGATGCGTCCCCATTTAAATATCTAAGCACTGAACATCAAAATTTAGATAATACGTAGTTATGAGACGCATGCAAATGCTTGTTGTGCATTCCTTGCATAATATGCATGAAATTAACGCATATAAGGCTGGTCGTGTCTGTCTGTCTGTCCGCATAATTCTACTCGAGAACTGCTGGCCGGATTTGGATGAAATTTGGTGTAGACGTTATACCATTGGAGCTAACCTATGATCGTACTTTTTAATTTCCTGCAATCTGTAATACCAACATGGGGAGCCAAAAACTTGTGAAGTAGGACGGCAGTACAGCCAATTGAAAAAGGGCCTTACAATGACGTATGGTTATAGATTTTCGTCGCGATATTGACTGTCTGTCCAGAATAAATTAAATAATTTTTATAACAAGTCTTAGCAGTAATTTATTTTTTCAGAAAATTGGCAGTAGCAGTTATGAAATGTTTAGTTCTGCAACTTTCTCCTCGATAGAAACTAAACTTTGGTGTAATAATTCTACGTAAAATATAAAGTAACAATATGGCGGCTAGGTGAGAAAAAAAAGAATTTAATCTCATCCTCAACATCCATGATTTCATAATCCTAATATCATTTGGTTAAAAGTAAAAATTTTAAATTTCATCATTATTTAGGATTCTTGTCGCTTAGGTCCAAATATTATTCTCGGAAATTCTCAAATGTTATTAGTCTACAGCCTTGCTCTTAGATGAGAGAGACAAATCTTCATCACTATAACACATAAAATTCATATTTTGCCTTGTGAAGCTCATTAAATATTCATCCTAATGTAATATTTCTAAAAAATACTTTATCAAATTCTATAACCAATATCCTGTAGATTAATTAAATAAAAAACACACAGAATCTCAGGTTTTCTTGACTTTCACATTCAATGTGGATATCTTCTGGGTACATCTAATGCCACACCGAAATAATTAATGCTACATCGAGAAGACTCTTATATGAATCCTTACAAAATTTAAAAAACAAAAAAATATATACATTCTAATACATTACTCTTTATAAGGTACTGGATTGTTACAGGAAATGCATATATTTGAATTCAATAATTAGAGTTTTCTGCATATGTTCCTTCCATTTTCCATGTCATAATCCAAAATGGAGTTCACGAACAGCCCGTCCAATGCCAACGGGATTTTTGTCCCACATACAGTTGTCACTGATCTGCCATAATTCCATCTGATCACTCATTCGTAATCTCTCACACACAGGAGTTAAATATGGCGTCATCACACGCAACCTGTACACTAGAATACAGGAATATAATACCGTTGACTTATCATTACCTCAAAGTTACATTCCATTAGTTCGCAGAATGAGATTCATAGAGAGAATAATGAAATTTATTCTATGGTTTCGAAATGGTACGCATCTGTACAAATGAAGACAGAGGAAGAGAAGATGTGAAAATATGTATTCTAAATTTCGAGTAAAAAGTTTATAATAGCATATTTCTGAATTTCGAGTGATAATATTAAAATAATATTAAGATTGCCTATAAATCTGAGTAAAACTTCTGTTTACAATATCTATTATCGTCATGGAAACATAAATTAATCACATAAACCAAAAAGACCACGTAAATTGTATCCAAAATCAAATACATTTAGTACATCCCAATTAATTATTCTATGTAGACTAATACATATTATTTATTTATAACACATACGAAAAATTTACGAACTTTTATGAACTAACTAGATGGCTTACAAAACCCGAAGGTTCATCACCGAATTAACCAAAGCCCTCCACCGGACCCTGTCCTGGACGACCAACTGCCCACTCCGTGCCCATAGCATAAAGTTGCCTTCACATTAATTACTACAATTTATAATAAATAAATGCCTACGTGTCCAGTAATAATTCACTTTTCTTCACTATTAGTATAAGTAGAAATTTTACCTACGTTGCAATATTCTACTTATTGCCTTCAACTGATTCGAGATTTATTTTCATCTAACAAATTTTCGCTTATCAATCTATAATCAAACTAACCTTTATCTTTACACGAAATTATCCCTACTTTGCATCTCATAGGACTTTATAAATGTGATTTATGTACGTTCGGCCACGTAGCACAATATAAGTCACTACATTTCCTGTTGGTTGTGTATTTATTTACTCCAGGAGTTAATATCATGGATATTATTTGATTAGTGAAACACTAACTTATTTAAAACTAGAATGGTGCTTCATAAAAATATTCTCTCCTAAAATTTGACACTTTATTTTCATCAATTTCCTGCTGTTTTGAGTTCCCTTGGGTTGGCCAGGAGGAGATACCATCAATTTCCTGCTGTTTTGAGTTCCCCTGGGTTGGCCAGGAGGATATATGTTGGTGCTGCTCCTATAATCTCACTAGAATAACCGAGCCAGCAATATATTCCACTTTGCTTCCACGTTGTTTTACTAGTCCCTACTGTTTAACACACTGACTGCACTAAAGTTGAGATTTTACCATGGACAAGGCTAATTTCCATGCTGATGAGAGGGATAGGGAATTTTCTTTTTAGATTACAACTTTTATTAGTGAATTCCCCTAGACGTCCTTTACACTTTGACACATTTTAAATTCGAATTCTGTATAAAGCGTGTGAAATATTGCTCTTTTTTCAGAATTTCGTTTGAATCAGACATGTTTGAACAAGTAATTTGCCAGTATATATATTGTATTTGAAAAAATAGTCTACAGACAAATTCGAACACCGTACCTTAAACTCAAAATTCCAGAGAACAACAAATAAAATAATTATCTGCTACCCTCGTACTTCAAGTGTTACCAATGTCGTAAAAATAACATATTGATTATATGAATTAAAAACTTAACGACTGATTTTGCTAGATTTCGTATGATTTACAGAGAATATTTTTACATTATATTTGGAATATCAAAATAAACATATTTATAATCGATTTGAAATTGCTCCTGTTATAAATTATATATGGAAATATTTAAACTTTGAATTGAACAAAATACATCTGTAGAGTTTCAATGGGTATTCACGCGAATACAATACATGCATTAAAAACACATATCGATATGAAGACTCGAATTCGCATATTTGCACATTTGATCTTTATATCAAGATATTATGGATATCCAACCGAAGTAGAGTCTTCAAATTGGTTTTACCGTGACATGTAGAGACGTTTCGGTATAGCTATTGTTATTAATTCATATTTTTCTTAAAATTAGGCATACATATTAGTATCTTTGCTTAACAGATACCTAGTATAAATAACTATAATTATCTGAAGACAGAGGAAAGACACATACAGACAAATACAATGAAATTACAAATGTTTCAAATAATGATGTTAGCTGTCCGTTTACATCAAATTCAGTTTCGAATTTAGAATAATTTTCAACTCGATTTTTGTAGTACTCGGCAAACATCGGTATATGTTTCAGACAAACCTTGTAGCAAATAACATTTTTATACACTACTTGTTTTTGAAATAATGACCACGAAGCATTACAGTGGATTTTATGTTCTCACATGTTGCTACTCTACTCCAAAACTGTCGTTTGTGGTTCGTTGTAGTACTAAAATCTACGAAACTTATTTTGTAACAACGGTTTTTACAACTCTCGACTTCGAGTTTGATATTTGTTGTCAACCAAATTATTTCGTAACATACAAATTGAATAGACGCCTGATAAAATCGCATTGTAGAGAAATGCAAAATTAAACGACGCGACATGGGTCCAGATATGTTCTCTATAAATACCCGTCATTTATAAGTGAAGTGTGTTTTGTTTCTTCACTGAAGCTGAAATAAAACTATCGACTTCTGAAGCAGAGATAGTCTTGTTTTCATTTCCAGGGTGTTATGAAAATATTTTATCGTTTTAGCATTTTCGTTTAATAAATTCTTTACTACTGGCCGACCAACCAAATTTTTGTTGGTGCAGTAATAGAAGTAGCACCAGTAGTATTAAAAATATTAATTGTTTAAAAAGCAGTAATATATGATTATTCAACATCGATAATACCAGATATGATACGATCCTGTGTTATTTCCAAACACTTACTACAGTCACGACATTATTTTAAATGTCATTATTTTTGTCGGTTTAAAAAGACCAACTTAGATGAACATTACTTCTACTTCGCACACTTTCGTAAATTAGTTAAGTTTACCATTAATTCTGATAGGCGGCGATGGTTCTTGGAAATACGTGTAGGTGCCTTGCGACGGGCTGATCCCTCGTCCAAGGAGTCCTACCGAATGTCTATAGATCAAGCCAACGAAAAGTTGGGACCGGTAGTGCTCAGTATCCCCCAGTAATTTGTAATTTAAATTGGAATCTTTACACAGACGGAAAATATAAAGAAATAGGTTCAATGTTTGTTTACACAATTTCTAATTTCATTTTAAATATCTTACCTAAACTAAGTCTAGACACAGACTAAGGATATTGTTCGCTGTTTCATGCCTCACTGAGTTTCTCTGTATACTGACTATCCCGACTACAAAAGTCTTAAACGATATTACGTTACATATCTGTGTTAAGAAAACGCATTTAAAAACTGTGGATTTTCCCTTTTCTGTTCGGTTCCTAACGCACAGTCCGTCCATAAAAAGCTACGAGACGCCATCCTCGGAATATAAATTCCTAATGAAGAACGTGCCAGTGCGAATTTGCAACATTTCTGAAAAAACATTCGTTTTAGTCTCTACCATTTTTCAAAATAATGAAGAAAAACAGAAATATCTTGTTTTAAACCTACGACAAATACATAAAAAATATTTACAAGCTGTCTACAATTATTATTAAATTTTTAAACTATCTATAACTTCGTAATAATCATCTTATAACCAACTTTACCTGTTATCATTATCATCGTCATTGTGTCGTGAATAATAACACTGTCACATCCATGCATATTACATCAAAATAAATATATACGAATCTCTTAACCCCATGCGTGCTGTGTGTTTCACCAATCAAATACTTTCTTTATTTAATTACCCTCACATCTGGTGAACCAATTTTTCACCGCGATAATAAGTTCTAGTACAAAAATGTATAAGTTATGTTATTGTCATCAATTAAAAGATACATATTATTTCAGACACGTAATACAATAAAGGATACTGTTCACACCATAAGACCTTGATTCCTGTGTTAAAGCGATGTGTTCGAGACAGTATTACGCGGGATGTATCTGATTATAATTTTATTCTTTATCGCAGTACGTGATTATATTTTGTTTATTTTTAAATCTTATTCTATATTAGGTCTACTGAAGTTATAAATGTCCGTTGTACCTAATTACGTTACTATGAAGGGATTTTGGAGACAAAGATGATTATAGATTACTCATTCTGTACATTAAAACTGATGAATAAGTTAGTTTGAAGCTCCCTGCCACTTTACTCCTGAGGAAAATGTCCATAGTTCAAACCCTGATCATCCAATCCATAGACATTCACTTGTTTTGGCATTAAATGTTCTATTTACTTCTATTTAGAGAAATCTTATTTTATTTAAACCGAGAATTCAGTAGCGCGTGAACCTAACCTCACATCTATCATCTGACAGAATAACAAAGAACGGGAGGGGAAAATATTTGTTGGCAGAGGGTAGGGTAAATGTATGACGCGAAGAACAATTATTCATAACTTGGAGTGTTGTGTCCCATAAGATGGGCGGGGTAGCACAAGAGCTGCTAAAATACAGAATTTGGAGTGTGGGAAATAATCTATATATTTCATAGGATGTGAACACGAGGTGGTGAATAGAGTTGACCCATTCTCAGTGCAAGAACAGTCCACAGAAAACCACACCAGCTTCGTATGACTGCATAAAGTGTTATCTCACTCTTCTGTGACCAAAAAAGTGAAATACAAGTTCTGGCTTCTGTTCAGATCTGACCGTCTTCATGCAGACCGCAGAGACAGAGAGCGAAGAGCCTGCAATAGGACATCCAAGATGTACCCTGGGTTGAAGAGGAAAAGGCGATTATGTACCTTTACTTGAATTGAATCCAAAGACACCACATAAAGACTGCAAGCCCGTGAACAAACAGAGGGTCAGGACTCGGTTTAATGGCTTTATGTCGTCTCACGTCCATAAATTCTTTAATCTGTCCTAAATCTCTCTTAGCAAGTTTCTAAACTGTGTTACTATGCTTTTACTTTCGATAATCAAATCTCTCTTAGCAAGTTTCTAAACTGTGACACTATGCTTTTACTTTCGATAATCACAATGCAGAATTCATGCTGTTATGGCTTTTACTTTCCTTAGACCAGAATTGTTCTTCCGAGGTACTACGTAAAAACATGTCACGAGAAGATGGAATGCTTCATGAAGTAATATATTTCACAATTTCGAGTCCATTTCACTCTACAACACAAAAACATGACGAAAATACAGCAACCTGCTACCATTTATAACAATTTTTTTTCTCATTTCCAACAGCATGAAGATTAAAATACGTACCTCGCCAACATCGCTACCGCGATTTTGGCGAACCTGTTTTGTATTCGGGACGTCCCGACTTCAAATGTCAGCCCTGAAATCGGTTAGCCTGACTAAATATTTTCGCGGCTCTCCTCAGATCCTCCAGGCAAAGACCGAGATAATACCTTAAACTAGGCCACGACCACTTCCTTCTGCGTGGTTTTAAATACACTATTTATTAACAATCCCATTATCCTATAATATACAAACGAAATGACTGACAAGTCTGTTAAATATATCACAAATATATATATATATATATACACACACAATTTTTTCTGTGGTTTTGTATGAATCAAACTTCGACTCTTACCCTAAGGGAAAACCCAGATTAGTGTTGTCTGAGTACAGAATAAAAAGGATAATATTTTGACTAAATACAGATGACATGACCAAATATTGACAGAGTTAATAATGAGAACTTTATAATTTGAATAATAATACTATTATGGCAATATTTATTACACACAGCGATCAAATTTCGTTACGTTAGAAAAGCTGGGAATGTAGAACGTATAGGTAAAACGATAAATGCATACAAAATTTTAGTCCGTAAGCACTAAGGAAGACCTAAGCATAGAAGGGAGTATATTATTAAAATTAATAAATGAAGTAAGATTTGAAGATGTGTTCTGGACCCATCGAGCTCTGAACCCAGCTCCTTTTATCGCGGTAAGGTACCACCGGGTTCCATAAAAGACAGAAAATGTCTTGACTAACTTAGCGACTATCAGTTTTCTCAAAATCATCTCGGTAAAAATAACTTGCTGATTATATATTTGTATAGATGAATCTTTTAACTGCATGGTACAAAATTTATAGATTGACGTTATTTACCAATGATATGTTTTTATAACTTCTCCGTTGGTCATATTTCACTGTAATCGATTTAATGTAATATCTACTGCTCTAATAGTAGCGAAAATCTTGAAGCAGCTCCAGTTAGTCAATAAAAAAATTTCTGCAAAAACACTGTTGCCAAACCTGCCAAACTGACACCCTTTAAAATGATTTACCATCCTGTTGTACAGAATGATTTTGCTCGCAAGTTTTGGAACGCGTTTCAGGTTATTGTCTGCGTCAGTTGACTTGGCGTCTGCTCTCGATAGCAGTGATCTTGGCTCGGCTCGGCACGGTCCGGTTCATGCAACAGTACGGTAAAGCAGATATCAACCGATCAAATAACACAGCGTGAAGCGGTTTCCGCGCCATTGTTAGAGGCGCGCAATAGCCATATTGTACGTAGAACGGATACATTTTATTTTAGAAGGTATTATTGAATTCAACTGTTTGTATTGCAAAGGTGTACGATTTTGATGTGACCTTAGAACTTGAATTTAATTTGGTGACGGCTGATAAAATATATTTATACTTTATTAGTAGTTTATGGTGCCGCCACGGTGGTCCAGCGGTTAGAACGCTGGCCTTGTAATCCTGGGGTCTCGGGTTCGATTTCCGGCGGTGCCCGACACGGAGTTTTCGTCCGTGGCATCCCAACAATTACTCCATTCACACACAGAAGAAGGCAGTGGCAAACCACTTCTGGATCATCTGCCAAGAACGTATATGAACAGGTCCCAGTCCGAGAAAAGGATGGAAGGATCCTGTTCATATGGACCTGTCGTCAGACGGAACACTAAATAAATAGTAGTTTATGCTGAATTTAGAATAATGGCGTATTTACACAAGTTCGAGACGTTGAAATAAGTACCCACTTTAAATTTGATTATTGAAATTTTGACGAGCCCTTTTTTAAGGCTCAGATCCCTTTTAATTGGAAAGAAGTACAGGTTGATCGAAAAGTCATACAATCCATATTAAAATACTTTTGGTGGTTGCAATTCAGTGTAATTCGATTAAATAAATGAACACAGTGTTGACTACATAAGACCCCACGCAGGTCATGTCATGTTGTAACCTGTTCGCGTCAGTCCGTCAATTGTGTTTAAACAGTCGAAGTGCGAAAATGTCTATTTCACAGTTGTAATGATTGTTCAATGTCGAATGCTACCTGGCATCTCGTTTTTACTTTACTTGTTAGAATCAGTTTAGGGATGCATTTCTCGATTCTCGTTTGACAAACAAATCGAGAATATCTCGTCTGGTGAACCATTTCCGTGGCACAGAAATGCTTCAATGGTTTGCATCAAACATGATGAAAAGAGCAAATTCGTGTATCGCTGAATGCAGCATGAAATATAATTTGTTTTGTTTTCTAATTTCATGAAATTTATTTCTTGACAAACAGAACAGGTTTTAAGAATGGGTTGTGTGACTTTTAGATCATCCTGTAGTTCTTCCACGAAACAGCCATCTACAGACACCTTTCTTACATCTTTGCCTTCACTAACATCAGGTAACAGAGAATTCACCCCAGGATAATGAACATGAATATTGTTGTAAATTCTCTTGTCTGTTCTCATTTCTGCTGACTTCCAGAAAAAAATTTCGTAATTTTTTTTTCGTATTTTCTCGAAAGTATTCCTACTCACACACAGATAGACAGAGAGAGAGAGAGAGGTCATATTTGTATTCACTGGAGTGGAATAACTTCGTAGCTTGGACGAAATATTTTTACAACCAACGTATCATTGCATTACGCTTGAAGTTTGCTGATCCTGAACTTTTAATCCCTAGTGACGAAACGATGCAGTGGGATCACATGTCCCGAATCATTGCTAATAGCAGATTTATTTTACAACCGAGCATTGCTACTATATTTGAATTACGTATAAGCCTATGGTCAAACCAATGAGAAGTAATGTTTTATATGTAATGAACTGAAAGTGGTGATATCTTTTATAATAAATGGTTCTTTTATATTAAAAGCATAAAATGAATTTCAACAAACCAGGAATTATTTTCGTACCGCCATAATTCAGAAGAATAATTCAGTCCAGTAGATTCTTTATTCAGATGCTGACAGTCGCTTATCTGGTCAACAAATTCCAAGCCTTCAGTGACTGATTCATAAAACACTCCAAGGTTTATTTATTTTTCAAACCGAGCCATAAAGTGATATTTGTGTGATATGTGAGTTTGTATTGAAGATGAAGATGTTTAATGTGGTATTTTTCAGTTTTCACAGTGGTTAATCTTGCAGGTGGTTAACGAAGTTCTTCGTCCTGAACACGGAGTTTATAAACATTTATAAATATCGTATGGACTGTATGGATATTAAAATAAGAAATATATATATTATCGAAAACATATCTGGCTCCACTGAATAAATTTCAGTCACTGGTAAAGGAAAGTACGTACATGTCCCAAAAACAGTTCTCAGTATTGATTAATGGCAACAACTTAAATTTTTGCCATAGCAACGCTGCGATATGCTACAAGCTGCTTTGTATGATTTTATACTGAGTTATTCAAAAGTATTATGCGCTGCCTAGGGCGTGCATTTGTGTACATGGGCATTTAAAACACTTACAACCTCCAACACTTTTGTCTTAATGATGTACAGGGACGTTTGAAACAGCCTGTAGAATTAATATACCAGTTAGGCTATAGTCTCAGCTTATGAACAATAAAATAAGTGATAACGTACTGTCTAGTACACAGTGCAATACAACTACATACTTCAGTCATGGGTAATATGGTTCAGAGATATTAATTTACAAATACAAGCAAAGCATACTGGGTAATTAAGGCTTTGGGTTAAACAACAAATGGATATGTCTCTCTCTGAATGTATATGTTTGTCTCTCACAGTATCATTTATAGAACGCTGTTATCAGTTTAATTCAATCTTCAAGTTTAGTGTTTCACAAAACTTCCAACTATATATTGTAAGCATTCATGTCATCCTTAATTAAAGTGGTACAAAACATTATTAAGAAGATCTAAATTGTTTTCTTATTCTTAAATAACTAATTCGTCTGGCAATCATAAGATTTTTGCACGGAATATAAGCTTTGACCCAATCTGCAGATGCCTTGAAGGGGAACTTTATTTTCAAAATTTCATGTTGAAAAGTAAACTGAGTTGTTTTTGTTTTTGATTGTGAATAACGGAAAATATAAAATAAATAAATAAATACGAAGATTTTTTTAAAAAAACACGACATTTTACGACCTCTAAATCCATTACAGACATGTAGATTGAAAAATCAAACCTTAGTCATCTGTAAAGTAGACAAATACGCTACCACCTAAAATATAAAGTTAAGTGAGCATAATTTGATCATACTTAGGAAATAAAAATTAAGAAAATGGGAAACAAAACTGTATAACAAAGAAATAGTGGAGTATCAACACCTAATATTTTGGCAAAAACGTCCAAGGAGGGTCCAATGTCATGCCTTGTTAATATCTTGCGAATACATTTCTTGAGTAACAATAGCTGTCTTCTGGGTTGTGACGCAGTGTAATCTGGTACAAATTTACCAGTGCTTTACAGGTTCTTGCTGTCTTCATCATCAGGGCGATGAGGAGGCAGCAAAGACCTCTGAAACGCCGGTAACATTATACCAGGCTAAATGTCGCTACATCCCAGAAGACAGACAACTTCGAAATCACCGACATTGAAAACATCAAGTCCTCTAGTGTTGTGGCCATTCCAAATTGCACAACAAATAATCCTTCATATGTTGTAAACAGCACACGAATATATCTAGAATATGGTGTGAATATTTCTAATAGAAACAGTGACGTCATCCAATGTAGCACACAAGTCAGACAGTGGCGAGGAGCACATGTTCCCCATGACATATTTCTTTCTGTCCTTCATAGAATGAAGACGAATTGATATGCGGGCGAGAAAAATGACAGATGAAGACTCCATTATTATGACGTCACCATCGCATGTTATGATCCTCAAAATGTAATGGAAGTAACATCACTTCCCACGCTTTTCACAGAAGGAAATTCATCCAAAACATATGGCAAGTCACATCTACGTTTAAAATAATCTTATATTATTTATAGTTTAGTTATTAGAATATATTTTATGAATTGAATTGTCTGAGAACAAAGCCACTTGGTTAGTCACATTAACAGGATTTAACAAGATGGCTGTCTATGTACTCACAGCCATAACCTCAAATCCTGCTTAGAATTTAACAAGTCTGAAAAAGTGTAATTCCTGCCGGAGTACACACATGCCTTTTTTTTTGTAAATTTTGAAATGTTATAACAGATTTTGTCAGTTATCTCACATAAACAAATAAAGTTTAAAAAATAAATCACGTGATATTAAATCCTCCTGTAAGTCAATACCAATGCATCATAATGCATGTTAGATGTGAAGAAATAGACTGGAATATTACGGATGTGGTCATAGAATCGAATCCTGCTCAAGTCATATGCAGCCGCCTTGTTGTTATTATACAAACAAAGGTTTTTATGTTTTGGATATCTACAACCATACGTCATAGTATAGCCCTGTTGCAAGTGGCGCTAGAGTCGATTCCACTTTAAGAATTTGTTCGTCAGCCATGTTATTATTACCAATTGCACAAAATTAAAGTGTACGATTCTAGGACAGTTCAAAGTGACATAACTTAACAAATTTAAAGGTAACTAGATACGCGCTATAAGCAAAATTCTATTCAAACCTCTGCACACTTCATTTTTAATCCGCTTACCTCACAATACATCAAACCGAAAATATTTAATTCTTTATTTTCATTAAATTCATCCTTCTTAGTAAGACCAACAACCCCCCTTCTGGCAGAGTGATACAAGTGTTTCTACAAAAGTCCGACTTCCTTTCCTGTAAAATCTTACCATAGATTCACTGTTACTTTGTTCTTATGTGGTAATGTGTACTAAATCTATTGGTGCATCTAGTGGGGGAAATAAAAAAGGCAGAATCCCTCTGAGGTCTAGAATAACGCATTTCAACAGAACTCGAAATGAAAAAGAGAGCGAAAAAGCTTTTTTTGTACAGTATTTTAGCGGTTCAACCACTCACCAGGTGAGTTATACATCCGCTTCGGGTGTTCGCTTGGTAGTATCCACTTAAACGGAGTTAAAAATATACCAAAGTGTAAATCTCTCGTCTCTTACCGTTTTCTAACATTTTCTTTTCGGACAAATGTGACCTCAAATACAGTTTACATCCGTCTTTCCATTTTGTCAAGATTTTTCTGGTCCATTTGCTGCAAAGCGGTAAGAGTGCATGTTACAATCCCTACGAATATTTAAGACTTTTTACTCTTCTGCATTTTGATAGAGTTCTGAACTTTGTACGCAGGAAGAAACACGTAGTTCAGCCACGCACGGCGGGAAACACAATGGTTCTTCATATCCGGAGGCTTTGTACAAAATTTTGATTAAATTACTTACTAAAGCAAGAGACAAATAAAATAAAACCAGCAACGATAAAACGCATAAGAATGCTTGAGAGCTGTACAAGACTATAGTATTTGTCATCAGACTGCATGCTTCAAGGTCACGGAAGTACTTAACACCACCCCCCTCCCTTACAGCGCGTCTCTAAGTCAACAGAACAGCATTGCTAGATTTATTACGTCATAAGTTCTGAACTGCCTTCACTCGCATGGGCTACGTTATTCGTATTACAACGTTGTACAATTTTGCTGTGACCTTGAAACATGCAATTTGGTTATGGCTACTACAGACCATATTAAGAATGACTGTATCATGCAACAATTTAAGATAATATCAGCACAAAATAAAGTATATGAACAGATGCAAAGATGAATAAAACATATAGACGCAATGACAGATGAAGATACCAAAACAAATTATGTAGTGTCAAAAAAAGGACGACAAAGCGAGGCTGGCCTGAAGATTTGGAATAACTATACGTTCTCCATCATCAGGGTTGAGAAAAATATTGATGCCATCTGCAGCCCTGAAGCTGGAAATAGTATTCTTTTTTTTTTCTCGAAATATTAACATGTACCAACTAATGTAAACAACACCAAAACACGGAAAAACATTACTTTTTGTAGCTGGAGGAGTTATGTGAACTGTCTGGACTATTTACTTGTGCCAGTAACGGGTGGGCACAAACAATGTGATCAATGCAGCCAACTGTGGGGCGGAGAGCATTTTTTTTATTAAACACCCAATTCTGAGAAGAATTAGTGACGCTTACTTTCCTTCATATGTCTCACTGCACATGAATTATAAATTCATAACTAGGGGCTGTGCCCCTCCTCGCTGCTTCGCCCGCCGGGGAAATCCCTTCGCATCCTCCCTTTAGCTTTTCGCCTATCTCTTCCATTTACTTTCTTCACGGACAAAGAAGTAAGAGAAATGAACAGCAATTATAAACAATCCATACTTTTTAGCTTTGAATGTAAACGCACCACAGAGTACCACTCACGTCATCTAATGCAGAGTTAAAGAGTTAGTAAGAGTTAGAAAACTTCTCCCCCTGAAGCGCCTATATGGTGCGTAGCTTGAAATATATACTTTTTATGATGCAAACAAAGCCTAATGAATAAATCGAAAGCCTATTTTGGATTAAAAAAAGCTAACGCCTACGTCGGGAAGCAAAATTATTACGTATAAGCGACATACAGAAAAGTATATTTGTTCTTAAACAATTAGTCCGATTGAGAAGCAATTTTCGATTAAGTAAAGTCTAAACCTACAGCCAAATTTTATGATCAAACTGTAGTGTATACTTTTACCTTGGAAGTAAATAATAATTCGAAATGCAGAGAAAAATATTTAATTTATTGAAGTAATATAAAACCAAAGCAAATGCAAAACAAAGCACGATTATATTAACAAAGGACTAAATACTACAGTGGTCGATAAGCCCCATCGATTTTACTACGAATGAAAATGTTGCAGAAGATTCAAATCGGAAGTCCTCGCAAAACGATCACGACTTCGGTACTGGCGCTAATCGATTTTGTCATGATCTTGAAACATGTAATATGATGACGAGTAGTATAAAATAGAGTAAAACTGATGATTTAAAAGTTTAAACTCAACCTAGACGTTCTCTTTTATCTAGTCTTCTATTCAGACAGTGGTAGAACTTGATTTTGCATGGCGTATGTAATTTCGTAAGATTATAAATCAAAATATTTATACTCTTATGAAAACCGATCTTTGTGATTGTCTGATTTTAATCAGAATTAAAATGGCTTATGTTTTTTTCGTGACATTCTTAGCTATTAAATTTAATAACAACTGGGTATGTCCATTCTTTTTGACGTAAATACGTCTATATTTTAGGGTCAGTGTGATTCGGCAAAAAGTGGAACGAAAAAGTGTAACTGTATTGTTATGTTACCTTGGAAACGTCAATTGTTTATTCGGCATTGTTGTTACCTATAAAACATTACATTACCTTACATTACATTCAGCTACCACAGACCCATCTTAAGCGTAACTAATTCAAGTTAAATAAGCAATGTCTTAATCAAACTTTACTCAGTTGTAAAGCATGTATAAAGGAAATATTTAGAATAAAGCCAATATATAAACTTCCTTTCTGTATAGACGTATTTACGTCTAATTCTCCGGAACCGTGGTTCCACTGACAACTTTTCATATGCGGACGGATGGACGGACGGACTGTCAGATAAGCGGACAGAACTGCTTTAATTAGCGCCCTGGATGGTAGAGAACGCACTTAAAATATATATTAAATTTATGTAATTATTCTTAATTTGTTGCAGACCATAACAGCATCTTCCCTCATCCGTCATTTCTCATTTCACACATTCTGATTAGCACAGGGCATTTTGCACGAACACGAAATACAACACTTGTGAGAAATGATTGTCAGTACTACTTCTCGGTGTGCTTGAAACACGAAGTTTCACAAACAGCGTTTTATCTTCGTCACCACCTGTCTGTCTGTCACCATATATTATTTATAGTTTATTTAACGACGCATTCAGTATTTAGACTACGTAGCGTCAGATGATGGACTAAAATGAGTAATGAATTGGAATGGACGTGGAAGGAAGCGGTCGTAATTTAATTTAAGGCACTATCCCTTCATCTACAATTCGAAACTGTGATGGTTTCCAATTCGCAAGGTCACCGACCGCCTTGACTGAGAATATTCATGGTTTTCTTCAGTTCCTCTTGGATAATACTAGGTGTTTTATCGCGATTACTAAACAATTTCTAATTTTTTTCGATCACCACTCACAGTCATTAAATTCAGTCTCCAAAGTGCCAGAACTTAAAATATAAGCAGCAGAAATCATTACAAGATGTCTAGCAATTCAATATTTTATTTTTACTATTATTGTGCAATGGCCCGATGAATGGTCACTTACCATTTCAACTATTTATGTTGCAAAACTAGTCTGTGGGTGGGGGTGAGGGGGGTAAATTGGACACAGTGAGTATTCCCCCCTCCTCCTACATAGACTTGTTTTTACAAGGGCAGGTCCAGTTTTTTAACTCGAAAGTTGTTTATGAAGAAATCAATAATGTATGTTTGTCTATTACAAACCTATATTTTTTCTATTAAGTACAGTTTCCGACAATTAAGATATTTAATATGATTGACTTAGGCCTGTATGTTTCTGAACATCCCATATCCCAATTTACAAAACAAAAATAAAAACATTCTCCGTATTTGTCTGTCAATTCGAATATTTTTTGTAAAATCACACTTTTACGACGTACTGCTTTACAATTTTTGGATATTCCTGTTTCTTATTTTATAAAAAAATGTTGAGATTCCTCCCCAAAAAGAACATTTTTATTTCCGATTTCTCTACTACGCCCCAAGCATTTTGGACATTATTTTGCCTAATTTTCGAAATGAAAAACATTAATAACATTCCTAGGATTTTCTCTGAGAAGGAACGTTTTTTCACGACGCATATATGTATAACTTTTTGTACCAATTGTACCTAAGTTTTGAAGTAGGGAAAAAATCAATATTTTTCCAAAGTCTTGTCTGTACAAAAATAATATTTTTAATATTTGTCATTTGTTTTGTACCACGCGTACTTGGATGAGACAGTGTTGGAATAATGACGAATGTTGGCTATTATTAAGTCTAATTTCCTTCATTTTACTGGATGGGTATAAGAGACTAAATCATAATTTAGTAGGTATATTTTAACAAAATTTAATCCTTCAAAAATTATATATGCTGATTGCAGTAAAATATTCTTCTGAAGTTTGAGAAGGGTCGCTCGCCTGAAATAGTCTTCTCCTTCGGGATTTGTAATAAGATTGTATTCAAATAAACGTAGCTACGGTTCACAGGCCCTTTATCCTGTGGCCAAACATTACGGACAAACTGAGGATACGGAATTATGGTTTAAGAGATCCATTTGAACAGATGTAACCACCTAAAATGACGAACATCTTTTAAACAGAAATGAAAGACTCTCTTGTATGATCGTTACAGGAAATTGTTAATTTGTAATGACTACAATGTACTTTATTACCTCGAAATTTATCGCATTATAAACTGGAATATTTTAAGCTACATAAAATTATTTACCTCCCCACACAAAACTTTGTGTACCCGTAAATAAATTTTGTGTTCGCTGTATTAACTCATTACATTAACGAACAATTATCAAGTTCACAGCTAATGGCTGGCAGCTCAGACCTGGCGTTCATTTTGTTTTTATTTACATATTCTTTCGTTATTTATATTATTGTAAGGAACAGACTGTTTTATTGGTAAATTCCAGACTTGTCTTCGGAAAGTATCCTTTTCAAAGATCACAGTTTGATGGTAATATTAATCACATTGGACATTGTAATTAAATAAACTAAAACCACCTTATATTAAAGATACCTATCTTCTGAGATATAATATGGAAAGTATTTGATAAAGGGCGATGTCTTCTGTTAGAAGGGAAGAGGGTATTTGTACATATATATTTATTACATTCAAATTATTCATAATTTAGCCAGATGGCGATAGAACGTGGGACAATTCAAACCATTATAAAGATTCCACATGAACTGAGCAAAGGTGTCATATAAAGTCGTGATATTTCAAATAAGTCCACTAATTACACACAGTAGATACATTATACTACATATTTTTAGTATATAAATAAAGAAACGTTATTTGTAAACATTATAAATTCATTAACAAATTAAAAGTATTGTGTAATTATCTTCTTAGAGCTACTTTAAATTGTGTCTTTTTGTCCATAAGACTTTTGAGACGAGATGGTAGACTATTGGAAATTTTGATACTGAATTAAAATTTGACGACAAAGCAAAATGGATAAATTTTACTAAAAAAATAACTTATTGTTAAAGACAATGTCGCGTATAAGGGAGTAATAAACTGTAGAATTAGGGAACATAAAATAAAAGCCGCTATTTGTTTAAAGCTATATTTAAATGAAAGGATGAAGTAGAATAAAAGTTGTAACATGAATAGAGAAAAAACAAATTACGTCGTCATAACAGAGCTATAGTCGCAAATACCCTGTACTAGACGGAAGCTGTCTTGTGTAGAGAAATTCAACTGATTAAATGAATATATGAATAAATGAATGAATAAATTTACGCCAGAGTTGATGGATTTTGAATAGTTTCCTCAAAACTGCATAACCAATAATATTCTTGGAAAACTTAAATTATAACCTAAAAAATATATATATCTGCTTCTTTTCATACTTATTTGCAACACTGTAGCATTGGCGTATATGAAATCGTAAATTACTGACTTTATGCCACAAATGTTAGCTATTTCTGGCAGCGAAAACTGAGGTCGATTAATATTTATTTAATATTTATAAAAGGTTACTCTGGATGTAGAGGGTTCGTACTAGAACAATTTTTCTCCTTTTAAACGAAAAGCAGAGAGTACGAATTTGAATGAAGAGACGCAGGAAGCCCATGTGTGTACTGCTACATCTACATTTCATCTACAGTATTATCAATTTTAACTCCAAGAGGTGGGGAAGAGGAAAAAATGTAATTGGATTCGTAGGGTGATCATCGGACATGCCGATGGAACTCTCTGAGGATCTACAGCCCCAGCTCGAAAGCTTGAGTAAACATTTGTATGAAGAAGAGCCAGTGTTTTACTGACTGAAAAGAAAAAAAATTGAAATTGATATCTAGGAAGCCTGTACGAGGAAATGTCTTCTTTATTTTTCAAACTTTTCCCTTTTTATGCGGAGGCATATATATATATATAACGATAAATTCCATATTTTCTACGCCCAAACATATTTCAGCTGCCAAGATTAATAGTTTCAGTAGTCATATTAAAACTCTCGAAATTCTAAATAAATTGTAAAGTATGGAGGTAACAGAGAGATATATGGTTATGTTTTTATTTACATTTATTTCCCTACCAGATATTTTAAAATCCAGTATCGTTTTAACACTCAAGTTTTATACTCGCAAAGTCGAGAACAATCACAAGCTATTTCTTCGCTGCAATGAACAAAAAATTTAAAGACGATATTTTGTTAAGTGGACAAATGAACAGATAGTGTATGACATTTCATTCGTAAAAATTTTTAGTATCTATTTCGGTTAAAATACAGATGTATGCTACATAAAACAATCTCGCGTATTTTATAGAACGTTTTTCATATTATCGTTTTGAAATGTCGAAAAAGTGTGTTCGATTATTTAAATGCGATTCGTAAATTATTTAAGTTAATGCAGGATTTGAGGTTTTCACGGCGGTTAGCCTCAAGATGGCCTCCGTCATCAGGGCGATTATGGAGGTGGCAAGGACCTCTGAAACGTCGGTAAACTTCTATCAGACTACACGGTGCAACAACCCAGAAGACAGCCATCTGCAAGTTAATATCGTAGAATTGAATGATTACGAAAAATGATAAATAAAATATGGACGAAATGTCTAATTGATCCAGCATTTGCTTGATCTCAGTCAATATAATCGGCTTGTTGAAACGCTAATAACATAATTCAAAAATTTGCATTTTCATTTCGTTAAATGTTCACCATGACGAGAAATAAAAGTTGTTTCAAACGAAATTTGTTAGTATAAAATATTAAAAACTATAATTTTACCTCTTGTTTTGTGGAGATTCAAACTCGGTCTCTCGGGTTGAGGGATGAACACAAATTTAGGGTAATAATAAGTTTCCGGGGGAGAATCGACTTAAGAGGGATGAAATAGCTGATAAGTAGGGGAAATTTAAAATTAGGAAATTTTTAATTTTGAACTATGCAGGGCATGTAGCACGCACGGGGATGTGAAATGTAAAAACAAATTGGTTTGAAAACTTTACAAGAAAATATCACATGAAATATTACACTATGTTGGAGAATAATGTTAAAATATAACTTAATAAAATATCATATGACTCTGTGGATTAAATTTATCTGGCTTTGGATAGGGACAGATTGAAGGCTCTTGCGAACATAAATGTACCTCTGGGTTCTATAACAGACGAGAATTTTTGTGTTTAATTTAGTTCGTTTCTCAAAATGAACTGTGTTCAATGGAATTAGTTCAAGAGATTTGACCTTATGGCACGTATCAACGTTTTCCACCACGAAATGTCTTTAGTAAGATCAATTAAGTATAGTTTAAGCTTTATAGGATTATAAAGGACCGATTCAAACGGATTTGTATAGGCCAGTGTAGATCATCAACACCAATTTTTAACTAAAACCATTCATTAATTTCAGATGTGAAACATTGCGCAAATAAACAGAAAAGACATCGCGTGTATACGTTTACGTGGTGCACTGTGGGTAAATAACGGAGGAAAAGCTCTCATTGGCCTAGATTTCAGTTGCTTTCAGAGTAGCTGTCTGCGTCATGTTTGGTACAGACGCGGTGTGACTGCTGATAATTCATTAAAGAAGTTAATTCCATCAGTTAGATCAGCGACGTTCGTTTCGCACAGCAAAGGTTTGACGATGTAATTATGCACTCGTGAGAATTTCCTGTGTCCCACGCCCCATATTAAAATTCTTCAAGAGCCCTCTGGAGTCAAAATGTCCTTTTTGACCAAGCATTTAAAACACGAAAGAGAGGCAGATTTAGAATAGTAGTGGAAGAGTAGAATCAAAGAGAAAAATTACGATAGATAAATGATATATACTCTTTCTGGGGGGGAGAAAGAGTATCTTACTATTAGAAGGTACCCAAGCAATACCCGAATGTCCTTTTGATAAGTATATAGAATATAGTGATAATAAGTGAAAACCTAATTTGCTTTTTGATTAATGTTGTGATTATAATTTGGAAGGTTAAGTATGTAATTTTGTGTCCCCACATCAAAGAGATATATTTTGATAAATTTAAATCGAAAGAGCTGCGTAAGATAAACTTCGAATTGGAAACCTTCTTAACATTTGATTAAAGATACAAAATGGCAGATCTTTCGAAATTTAACTTAAAATACTAATATAATAATTCGATTCCTAACTAAAATAACAGTTAAAACATATCAATCAATATATCAAATTATTAAATATACTTAGAGAAGTAATATTTTTTATGCTGAGAATCATACGAAATCCATAAAATAATGCGTCATGTAAAGTTATTTAAGTTTAAAACAAGTGGATCATACAGTTACACTGTGATACAAAAGATTTAGAATGTAACAGATTATAATTATAATTATAAGAAGACCGTCCTTAAATTAAAATACTGTCCAGAACATGGGAGTTTAGTTAAAATCACGCATAAATATAAACACATACTCGAAGCACAAAATGACCTAGAATGTAACAGTACGTGTGTGTAATTTATCGATATTGTCCAGGGAATAATTTTGCATTGTTTTTAGTGATTTATATGTTTGCTACAACCCAAGGGTAGGCTAACACACTGTGCTTATTGGTCAATAAATCAATTTTAAATAATATTATTGAACAGTGAAATGTGTGCATAAACCTATGTTAGAACTCGTGGTCAAAAGCTGTATAATTTACATGAACAAATTTTCTGAATTCCTAAATCTACAAATTTTTAACCCTTTTTGAATTTTAAATGAAATGTGTGACATCTTGACAATGTTGTAGTTCTTGGTTTTGACGCCGTGCACAGTCGCCGATAGATGCAAACGTTTCTGAGAAACATACTGTCTCTATCTTCAGGGCTTCAGCCTTACATACTTCAAAAATCCAAAAATTATCTACAGAATCTTGTTCAAATACACCCTAAATCTATGTTCTTTCTTCTACGCGAAAGACCAAGTTTCACACAAAAGAACAGACAATTATTTTGTTTTGTAAACAGAATACCCCGAAATTCAAATCAAGTACTTTAACATGAAATCCACTGCTTTAACATTATTGTGGGCCCTGTAAACATAATAAATGGTAATATTATAATTGCTGGTTTCACAGGACCAGTGATTAGTTCGATTAGGTGTTAGTAATGTTAATAATACATTCTAATGACTCTATATATCGCGTTACTTTCACGCATAAAAATAACACTGTTATATAACCTGATATTTACATAAGATTCCTGGGTATCTTTCACATACAATACTAGAATTTCGTTAAATCTATAGATTCACATACAATACTAGAATTTCGTTAAAAGTATAGAGCCCCTTTATGGACGTGTTCAATGCATCAAATTTTTCAGCATAGGATTTCGTTAAAACGTAATGATTTTCACTGTACTTGACGTCCCTGGATCAAACGTGCTGACAATATATACCACCAAGAAGCGAACAACCATGAAAATTCAAATTGCATTAATTTGATTTAAAACATGCTTTATATTGTTTAAAAATGCGTAACATCATAAATATTCTACACGAATAATATCCACTAACTTTAACATTTTCTAAATTTACCTCTCTTTCTACAAAATATCCTTCTTTCATGATACCCTATCTCTCACTTTTTAAATTTATTAAATTCTATAATAATTACCCTCTAGATAATAGATTCCTTTTGGTTTTAGGTGTAAATTCTCAGCTAATTTCGTTGTCTGTAAAGACAAATACATTAAATAAACTTTAAATAGTGCCAAAAAAAAGGTACAATGCCTAAACTTTAAATAGTGCTAAAAGAAAAGATACAATTCCAAGTGAACTAATGACAAGTATCGGTTTTGAAATGAGTACGAAACACTATTTTACACATTATTAATACACCAGAACACCAAAACGATATTGCAACCGCGACAATAAAACTCCTTCTTTCGTAACCTTCGCCAATTCAGTCAAGTTCAAGCTATTCTTACATATATATTTAAGGCCCATAAACTAATTAAATATCCTGTAATAACTCACACAGCATTACGTAATCTTAGCGGTACATACAGCACCATAAAATAACATAACAATAACCTATACTCTCTATCGGGTACATTTGCTCAACATGGTAATGGGAAATTATATTTTGTTTTCCTATGATTGCAATACTCTAATTTTTACGTAACTCTGATTGATTAATTGGACTTTCCCCGTTGTTTATGCTGTAATTACAGGTTCATTTCCTGCTTCCCTGGGGCAGGCCACAGGTCGTGGTTAGGAAAGCAAACTGAAGGAGAGAAAAATTTAACAACTGCCCATGACGTCATATTAGATCAGTTTTAATTAATTAATTAATTAATACTGTAGTAAACGTTTAACAAGTACATCCCTTAGACTAAAAATATAATTTTATACAATTTTATGCAAGTATTAAACAAGCAGCGTGCCAGTAATGTTAGTGCGGGAAAATTGGACAAATGGTTACATTTCTTATTAATCTTTATTAGTAGAATTTTTATCATCGGTCTGATTATCCGATACATATCGTTAAATGCCATTGATAAAAGTTATTATTAATATCAACCCTGAATCCATCTTCACCAAGACTCGAACTCAAGACAGTTTTTAGTTATATGACCTTAGTTCTTGTAATCTCCTTCCCGAAACAAACAATATTAATCTTTGTGTTTAGTTTTCAAGCGACAAAATTCATCTTCATCAAGACTCGAATTCAGGAAGGTTTTTCCGAGTTTTAGTTTCCAAAATTTCTTCCTAGTTTCAAGGAACAAAGATGCCAAGTTTGGCGCAAATCGGTTCGTTTGTTTTACAGCTATAAGCGAGATATACACATAAACGATTTTAATAATCTCAAGAAACGTAGAATTTGAGGTTTTCTCGGCGGTAAGTCTGAAGATGGCTGCCTTCTGGGTTTTAGTGCATCGTGGTCTGCCAGTGACTCATCGCCCTGATGATGGTGGCAGAAAGAAACACCGAAACGTTGGTAAACTTCTACCAGACTACATGGCTCTACAACCCACAACTTAAAAAAAACTACGCTAGAGTTTAAATTGGTCGTTAAAATTTTCCGATCTAAGTTAAAACTGAAAACGTTCTACATTTATTCACAAAACTCTACAATATTAAATTTAATGAACGTGGGCTTAACATTTCTCGAGTTAATTCGTGTATATCATGGAAGAATGATCACGCCGTACGTCACATCAGTAACGCATGAATTCATCTTATTTCTTCCCACCGTGACCACAGAGTGCTCGAGGAGCTAACGAATCAAGCTATAAACTTCATTTCCCTTTTTATTTATAAAATATATCAATTCCAGTGTAAAGCTGCTTACAAATAGAGCAAACATGTTTATTCACAGTTTCGCTGAGAAGGTTGAAAGGTTCGCGCGTGTTTTATATTGGAATTATATAAAACTCTGGACCACCACCATCACCAGTTATTCCCTAGACCGTGTCTACTTCCCGAGGCGATTTACTGGAGCCTATGAGACCATTGCATTGGCTATGTATTTACCGCAAGTTCAACACTCTAAATCACAGAGAAATGTCACCTGTAAATCGTACCGCAGAGAGATACATACACCAATGCACAGAAACCCAACAACCAAAATAGTCCATACATACGATCGCATTTGAACAGGAAGAAAAGAGCGAATAAAAATTCTGTGACTAAAAAACTGCAACATGTTAGTTTTGTATGTATGATTTGTAGCCCATATCTGTATGTAATTTCTATGAATGCATCTCTGACTCTCTCTCTGGACCTCATGTCAAAATACAAGACAAAAGGTTACATTTCAGTTCACATGCAAAAATAGAGAAATCGATTTTACTCTCACTGTTACATATCGAAAAGAGATATGTTGCCATTGTATTTCAGCTAGCTGTTGCATAAAGAAGCTTATAAATTAGAATGTCATACACTTCAATATTATCTTTTATCTACCGAAAAATGTTGGGCATTAAATCGTTACGTTTCTGTCTCAGTATTTAAGTCACCCGTCAGTTTTTCAACAAGGCTTCTAGGTCTCCGTCTTCCTCTTGGCTGATAGCTCCATTTTAAAATTTGTTTGAGGAGTCTGTAATATTTCCATCGATCAAAATATCGAAGCAAATTATTTCTAATTGT
This sequence comes from Zootermopsis nevadensis, assembly GCF_000696155.1. The sequence continues at coordinate 858,592 of NW_019059585.1, read as the reverse complement.
ATAAAATTATATTATAGAATGTGGACCTGGGGCAAGCAACAATACTGTGATTAAAAAGCGATTTGTTTCACATACTTTGCTACACGATTGTACGAAATACGTTTTATAGTAAGTTGAACAGAGTTGTTGCATCTTCCTAGCTTTAATGTCAAAGTCATGACCTAACCTCTTTGCTGCACTCGTTTTAAAAGAGACAAGGAAAATTTATTTAATTTTCTTCTTTGTATTGGCTAAAATTCAGCAACTTCTATTTCATCCTCTGCAGTATTTCTCGTCCGCTGTTTATAGTCGATATTTACCCTTCCGTTGCTATGACCAGCCAAGCTTACCGCAAGACCCTGTTTGTTCAAGCTCCCCCCCCCTCTCTCTCTCTCCTCAGTCTCTTTCATACTGGGCGAGCCAACTTCACAACCCACACCACACTTTCTCAAACCTCAAGGCTGTTTACAAATAATTAATCATCCTGATGCCTCATTCCAATTCATTACATTAATACCTGTTGATATTTCAGCAACTACTTTTTGGGTGTAATCCCACTTTACGGAAATCGTTTACAAAGCTTTGTATCTACTGACTAACGTGAAAACATAACCTCTCTCTCACTCTAGACTTGAAACCACACACGACTACAAGTGCTTAATTATTTATGCGGAACATTTAAACGCAAATCGCGTAATAAATCAGAAATAAAATGTATTAAATTTGTATAAATTTCTAGTAGTACCATCTCTTTTACTTCGCAGTGAATTCTGACTTAAATAACAGCTGAAACAAACTAAATCTTCTGAAATGAGATTTCTGATATTCGTGGCTGATTATAGAAGTGCGTATAATAAAGCTGAATACAAAATGTCCCAAACAGTTGTATACACATTATAATATGGAATATTAAACTTCTTATCAATCGTGTGTTGTGTTTACGATAAGAACCTAGTGTCTATTACACTCAACAGATGACACCCCAATATATGTTTCCATGATTCAAATTCACAAAATAGTGGAGATTCCATTGAGTTGTTTATTGAGTGTGTATATACATCTATTGCAAAATAATAGTTGTTTTTCTTTCTTATCAAGGTGATACTAGACAATTTCAGTTGCCATAAGCTTTTTCCACTTACTTTACTGTTGAAGCTTTTACCAAGATTTGATGATGGCAAATTTTCCTTGAGGGGACTTTCAATTCTTGGAATGAAACGGGACTGAACTATGGTTCAAGCCCAACAGAGCGGAAAGCCCTTCATAAGGGCTCTACAGTCTCATGAACAGAGCGGAAAGCCCTTCATAAGGGCCCTACAGCCTCATATTAAATTTCCGTTGGATAGAAATACGTAACCACAAAACTTTTCTGTTTGGTAGGAACCAAAGTGAGAAAAAATATTTCATTGAAACACAGTTAACTAAATAGACACAAAACGAGAAACCTACATGTAAAACAAGTCGGGTTTGAGGTTCTCAGGACGGTAAGTCCGAAGATGGCTTTCTTCTTAGTTGTAGGACCATGTAGTCTGATAGGAGTTTACCAACGTTTCAGAGGTCCTTGCTGCGTCCATCATCAGGGATTATGATGGAGGCAGCCATCTTAATCTACATATAAAACATTTTAGTTACATATACATTATTCTTGCTAGCTGCAGAGGGGATTAAAGTACTAAAATCCAATGTCAAAGTTGGTCTTGTAAGTACTTAAAGGCAGTTAAAAACATTTCAGATAAACAAACTGTCTTTAATGCTGAAGATGGAGACAGTATGTTTCTTTGAAACATTAATAATATAATTTTAAAAAATGAAACTGCATGACGATGATGGTGATGGTTGATTAAAACTTTAATCGAAAACACAGCGTTAAAAGAGTAATAAGAATGTTTTTGTAATAGACACTGACAACAGTGTGTATACACTGGATTCTGAATCCAGATACGGGCCGGTGGTAGAATTTTGTGACGACAGTAACGATTAAATATTACACTAAAAATATGAAGGGGTAAATTTTTTGGCGATTTCAGAGAGTATAAGTTTCTCTAGAAGATTATTCTTCCATTGAGTTAATAATCATTAATAACACGCACAGTTCTGTGTTTTCACTAATATTTTTCAACTGAATGTCTATTTATTCGCTATTGTATTTGTGTCTGTGAATTAATTAATCCTACTTACCATTCGCTAAAATAAATTACTGTGTTAGTTATGGTACTAACTGGTAAGATGTCTGTATTTTATTATAATAAAAATTGTGGAATATTTCAGTGAAAAATACTGTGTAAAATCTGGAACAAATATAAATACGGTTGATAAACAAAGCAAGGGTTTAGAATTAATATTTTTAAAGTTTTATTTGTGTGTTGTATTCCTAAGTGTACAAAAGTGTATTGGGTTTTTCACGCAAAATACTGCAGAAGTCTCTTTGACGTAACAGTTGGCTACGTGTTCAGAAAGAGGTGACCGACCATCTTTTATTAACCCCCCCCCCCCCACAAAAAAGCGTGGGAGTGAGGGAAGTAAGCGAACCGATTCATAACATCTAAAGGCATTGAAAGTTGTAATATTTCAGTTAAATGAGACGGGAAACAAAAAGAATTTCTGTCTCTCTTTTATAGGGTAAAAAAATAAGATAACGTATGTGGTGTGGAAGTGACGTAACTAGCTAGCGCTTTTGTGGTTTAAAATACTGACGTTAATATTTTAAAACGGTGGAAATTTTTAGACAAAATATACAAATCCTTACACCAAGATGGCCTACAGCCTAACACGACTGCAATCGAACTATCGATATTTCACGTCGATGCACCGAGTAAACTATACAGAATTATCAAAAAGTCACGTAAACCGTATTCCAAGTCGGATGATGTACACAGTTACACGTAAACAGATGCACAGAACAAAAGTACCCATCAGCACAGATATTTAAGCATAATATAAGCTAAAATACAACAATTCAATACATTTTATATTCGTGGAAATATCTTAGCATTATTTTCGTTTAAATCAATATTCTCTGACAACTTAATTAAATATATAAATTTAATTTACATTTTATTATAGCCTCCTTAAGCAATTTTAAGAATTTTAAGGTAAGCAGATATCTTATGTTCTTCCCACAAAATTTTAAAATAAATCATATTCTACTTCCATTATCTTAAAACTTTGCATACCGTGCAGTGTATTCCATTATTTTCTTTATAGCGAGGCAGAAAACCGACCGCAAGATAAAATTTTCACTCAGCCTAAATAACCATGCTTGGTCATACATTTTTAAAGATACTTCCAGTACAGAAGCCAAATTTTATGTTAACTGATTAATTATATAGCTGTTACATTTAATTAGCTGTTGCCCTTATGTGAATAAACATTAGAATCTCAACCCAAGCACTTCAGTTTATTACGCCTGGAAGATGCTTCTGACAAACTAGTAACAAGTTCCATTAACTCTGCAGTACCTGCACAACCAAGTTCAATGCCTTTCTAAACGCACCCCTTCACTTGTATGAAGTGTGTCGATAAGGGTAATGAAGCACTAAAAGTCCGTATAATAAGAACTGCAGACAGGTTGAATTGAACTCTATGCTGGTAAATAGCAATTAACAGTGATTAACACAGCTGCCTAATCAGGATTAGTAGCTCAAAATTATTTACTTCAAATTAAGTCTTTTGGGAACGTATCATAACATTAAAACAAGTTCAAGTTCTAGCACTTTATATTTTTTAGGGTAGGGTCGTATAAAATTTAGGCTAAACGTCTGTGATATTGGATATGTCTGTTTATCTGTTATGTTCTTTTATAAAAATATTGTTGTTAATATTAAAATAATGTTGGCACATCGCTGTTTAATTGTTTTATGTATTTGATAATACTTTATGTTCACACGACTTCATTTCTCGACTAGGAATCTTCATTGTTGAATAAACTTGAGTATGATAGATTGTGTTGAATAAACTTGAGTACGATCGATTGAAAATTCGTTTTGGCATATCACCAAAAGTAAAATAAAGCAACTATATAACATTAAGACGTGCAAAATATGCTATTTGCCATAATGATTACATTAACATTTAAAAATTGCTTTAAATTAAATTCAGAGTTGATCAATGTAATTTTTCTAACATTGGTTTCACTTATAAAATTTTTACTGCAATGTCTAAAACGCTTGAGTATAAAACAATATATAGGATTTGATAGATAAGCCTATATAATTTAATGAATCTATTTGAAATTCGCGTTTGATAAAATATGGTTTTGATACGACGGAAAACATTCGAATTACCGTGACATAACCTCAGAAAGAAATATATATACGTGAGATTTGATGTTTTCAAGGTCATTAAAATTGCTAACTGTTTGTATTAACTCTGAAAGTTATTTTAAAGCCGCGCGGAATTAGACAGTCTGTGATATCACCAAGTCATAAATCCTGTACTCAGTACTACAACTTTATCGTTTCTCATCTTCAAACGGCTTCTCTTTCTCTCCCGATATGCCGAAAGACTTTCTCCCAAAAGCTGTAACAGAAATGTCTTACTTAATGTTTCTTCAACTACCAGCGCTGCTGTCTGCTCCCACCATCTCTATATAAGAGGATTCACCGAAGCGAGAAGCGATTCGCATTCCACTAGCAACAAGACACTCGGCCGAGTGTGTAACTCCTGGAAATCTCTGTGATAAATGAACCAGTCTAGAAACCTAAGTACCCCAAAGTCAGCTCACCAGAATTTACGAAAATACACACATACGAGTTTAATCATTTAGTTAATAATATTTCGCCACTCTGTCTCCCATGTCATTTTAAACTATAATTTTTTGTGTGGTTTCATATGATGTGATACGACCTCTTCCTTCAAAATATGATAATAAATTTAAAGTATTCGGGAAATAAAATTATCCGAAAACAATAAATAATAATAGGAAGCGGTGAAATTTTCAAAATTGAAATTTAGAATTTAATTCCGTTATGTGCAGTGCGTTTGAAAAGATAATCTTTTTCGCTTATAAAAATCAGAAGATAATGCAAATGAAAAACAGTTTCCAGAGAAATTCAGTGTAATTTCAGTTACGTAGTGTTGCGTTAACTACAAAATAAAATCAGGCGAAGAATTATAAATTACCCATTGAATAGCCCGTGAAATTTCTCAGCTGTATGTAACAATACATGATTATTACTTGCCAATGAATTTCCAAAATAAACAATGGGAAACTGCAATGGACAACGCAGAAAATCTGCAATTGGTACAATTTGATGTATAATGTTTGCCATTGTGATCTTGCCATCGAATATATATATTTGTTTAAAGAAAAAGTTACAAAATCATGTCTTTTACACCACCGTTCTTCACTACTGTAGATGTCACCAAACTGCGTGTTTCAAGGCCCCTAATTCTGCTTCACCCTTCCATGTCCTTCCCAATTCCTTAATCATCCTACCAGTTATGTTATGCAGCCTGAGTTACTGACAACGT
>NW_019059585.1:833754-853034 GCF_000696155.1 Zootermopsis nevadensis | reverse complement strand
ATCGAGCAATAAGGTACCCTGATCAACATTATAAAACGAGATAACTCGACACATCATTTTTCGTGAATCCCAAACAAAATCTGATGACCGAAAGCCGGAATATAGAATGAACGGGGAATGGATTGGGAACGTGAGAAATGAAAAATCAATTCTGGTCGGAAATCTAGATATAATGTGATCATTTCAGACGCACGGGCGTATGAACAAAGATAATATTAAAATGTGACTAAAACAAATGGGTTGTGAGACTGCGGAATGGATTTATCTGGCTCAAAATAGAATCAGTGTCGGGCTTTTGTAAATACTGTAATTAACCTTAGTAATTATGATTAACCATTATCAATTAACTTTTCAAGAAGGACTCGGTTCAATGGAGTTACTCTGAAAATCACCAGGTGATCAGTAAAACAACTAAGTAAGCCAGTCAGGTAACTTGATTGAACTGCAAACATTTTCCCAAATAAAGCTCATACTGTTATTACGTTACTAACTGCGAGGTCTGTCATGGAATCCTACAACCTGGTGGGATAGTTTACATGTTGGCCAATTAGTACCCCCTCTGGCATGCAAACAACTGGAGAGTAGGGTCGCGCATGTCACGTGGTTCCAAATAACCTTCAATAGAGTCAACTCAACAGTTCGGTTTGGGGAAACAGTTTAAGTATTCAAGATGCCCTCTAGTTTTTTTTAAATCACACACTGTAATAAAATCTTAAAATATATTACTTTAATCTCTTTCCGTCTTGAATTTCATGTCTCTGCATACAAAATCTGTCAATCTTTATCGCAAGATATAAAAACACATATATTCTTCAAGCATTTGTGCTATTAATTTCTTTTCAAAATAGAAATTTATCAGTACAAATTTTTGTTGTATATTTCTCACGTCTCTATTGTCATACAAATAGACATGATCTTTTTCCGAATGGTGTTTTGGTAGTAACACTGCTTCAACTGAGTAAATCATGCAAGATTCGTTTTGAAACGTCGAGAAAACTGAATAATCTCCAAACATAAAAGCCAGTAACGCAGACGAAAATTAATACAAGTCAATATTACTTATACATCTAAGTACGATTACAATTTTTTACGTTACTTATTGCTTATGTTTCGACTTCGGAGATGGGATTATTTTTTCTCACTTGTATATTGTTCTAGCAGACGACCTGGCCTCACAATACCCAGGGGAACAACCTTTAGTATTTAAACCCATGTACGACACAGCTTGGTGAAGCCACATATTTTGTTTCTTCTATTCTAGTAGTGTAAACACACTGTTATTACGTCCTCTTCGCACGTATACAGGAAAAAAGAAAAACGATATAGGCCTTATATTGTATAAAATAAGAAATTCTCTTTAAAAATATTTAATTCCGGAAAAAGGTGTATTAAGCTGCAAAATGTGTACGGTGTAAGTAATTTGTTTAAAATGTGATATAAAGATTAGATTTTTGTTTAAATAATATTTATTGGAGATACACAACTTTGGTTTATTTGCAAATATAAAATACTGTATAAGCAAATCTGCTGTCTATGGAACTCTTCCACTTTAAATTGAGAAAACAAACTGTGCAAATATTTCTAATCACTTTCTTTTCAACGTCAACTATAAACGTCATTTTCCATACTTGAATCTTCTAATGATAAAAATGCACGCCCAAAATATATTCTTTGTTAACATACATGTCGATCACAACCAATAAGAACAAAGCTGCCCTGAGCAAACACTACTAAAATTTAATCTTTTTTTTCACACGAAAACATGGCGGTTCATTTCGGCGTTATCACATTTCGTTTCCCGAAAGAGTATTATTTCATATTAGGTGTATATTGTATATAAAGCACTTTTTGTTTTCTTTATTTGTATTAAGAGTTTTTAGTTCCTAATAAAATATGATTTCATAAGATTTTCATGTGAAGAAAGCTATTTTTTTAAATTCTAGGATGTACCCATAATTAGACCATAGGGTCCCAAGTAATATCACTTTCCACCCATAAAATCTTGCATTTCTCTTGTGTCCCCGACAAATTTTACCTAAAAGAAATCGTGTCCATTCATTTCCAACCCAGTCACCCTAAACTGCAACACCAAAATTTAAGTATGAAAAATTAAAGACAATTTCAAAGCGTTCCAAGTCCGTATTTGATCCTGATACCTTATAATATTATCCCTCAGATATGCTCTTCAATTTAAACACATTTTCCATTACTGTCAACTGCATTATAAATATTTTGTGAACATCCACTCACGTATCAATAGCCAATATGGCACGCTGCAATGAAAAGGTTGCCGACCCAATATATTTCTACTTACATCTTCTGGAAGGTTATAATCCAACAACTTTATTACGTATCGTCTTCCTTAATATCACTTGCGTGTCTCGAACAGTAGCCAGTGCCTAGTATTCTCTTTACGAGTAGAAAACACATACTGACGTGTCGCGTCGCCACTGACCTCTGGTGGGAACAGCACAAATCAACCAAACTAATGGGCTGCAGCGTGATATCCGCCATCAGAGCTCCAGGGGAAATTTGAAGCACTATTGTAATTCATATCAATACACTATTAACAACACTGCCCGACCGCTTCAGCCCGTAAGTGGTTTATCACGTATCTCTAAACATCATTGCAATGATTTGTTTTGTTTGTCGACGAACTAATTTGTGCCGTGGTTTATAATGTTAATTTGAAACCGGCTATAATCTGTTTAAATGGCTGTCCAAATTCAGGTCAACTGAACGTGTGTGGTAAATGGGAAAGCGTGCAGAAACTATATTTCCACACACTGATTGTTGGATACCTGATGAATGATTAACTAGTTCTCCATTTTATTTAATGGTAAATATTGTTTAAAATACGTACAATAACAAAGTCCATATCGAAGAAATGACAAATATTGGCATGGAAACCATCGTAGTGCTTAATTAAAACTCGTTAAACTTCTGTTAAATAATTGAAAAACAAAGATGGCTGTCTTGTAGGATGCTGCACTACGTGGTCTGGTAAGAGCTGACCGACGTTTCAGGAGTACTTATTTCCCCACCATCGGGGCGATGAGATCATTCTAAAACAAATTAGGAATACTGCAAGCCATTGTCATAGATTGAGATAGAAAATTTTGTATTCCTTTATTAAGATAAATATTAAATTATAACTATTATTCTAGATTGTAGTGAAAACTTGAGTTTAAAAAAAATTTATAACTATTATTCTAGATTGTAGTGAAAGCTTGAGTTTAAAAAAAATTAAAATTCAATAAATAACTGAATGACAACGAAGAAGGTCATTAATAAATTTATTACAATAGTTTTTTCCTCGAAGACTTAAATTTTAGTGTGTTCACTGACGAAGTTAAATGCAACTGCTACTTTCAGTCTCCCGACTGGAAATGCATGACTCACCGCCAGACGCTACAAGAATTTATACGAGTCAAGTATTACTGTATAAAAGCAAATTAATCAGTTCACCTCTTTCGTAGCAATTCTTACCGGCAGCTGAAAAGTGTCAATTTCTTTCGATTTTCTAAGCGATTTATAGGCACACTTAATATTTATAACAGAAATTTAATGTCCTCAATTTCAATTAATTATTTTTTTCAATTAATCAGAAAATTCTTACGGCTACTATGTTGTTATTTATAGTCAGCAAACAATTTCCCTTCTTTGAAGTTACGTATTTTCTTAGATGTTTTATTACGTAAAATTTCACGATTCTACACTAAATGCTGCTGTACGAAAATAATCCTAAACTATAATACTAACTTACCAAAACAATAATTCTAACCTCAAAATTTAGAACGACACTATTGTCGATGTTAATGTTAATATAGAATTAGAAAATCCGAAATTTGGTCAGCAACCAATTAAATGACGTCAGAAATTTCGTTACTTTTAAAGTTACTAACGAAGGACACATGTAAAATCCATAATTATATTCTGAAATGTTGTGTTCTTCTTCAGAATGTCAACCAAATCTGAAAACCGACAAAAACTACTAGTACTTTCGCGTCACAGAGAAGACAGAGACAAATTGAGTGAGAATAGAATCTCAAATGGAACACTCGATCAAGCATGTCTGAGCACAGCTAAAAGCCGCTCTCCTTTCCACCACCCGCAACAAGCGAAGAGTATTATCCTAAAAGTAAAATTGTCTTCTCTCCTAATGGAATCCGATGCGTCCCGTCGTAAGAGCAAACGCTTCCAGCAAACGTGAGACACAACCAAAGAGAAGTTTATAATCTCTGCTTCATGATTTAAATTCTGCGCTTTTGAACTCTGATATTGAAATTAATACTAAATTAAAGGACTTTAATAAGTGTAATCTTAAAAACTTGCATACCGTGCAGTGTATTTGTATATAAAATCATGCATACAAATAAAACTGTTTACACTTGAAAAGATGTTTAGTGTCTAAAACTCTTTTTAAGTGTAAACAGTTTTGTTTGTGTATAAATTTGTTTCTTTTTCTGGCTTCCCTGTAATTGGCCTTGGCTGTTATATTTAATACTGTACATGTATAAGTTTAATTAATCTCTTTTTGTAATATTTTTCTTTATTATTTCATTATTATTGTATATTTATCAGTGTTTGCCTGTTATTGGCTTCTTGCTGTTAGCAAACACGTAAATAAATTAATTGAATTGAATTATTTTATATATCTAATAAGTGTAGAAAGGATTATTCTAATAGAGCATACATATCTTCTAATGGATTGTTATTTTTGCGAACATCACAGCAGAAGATGTAACCAAGAAATCTGTAAAACAAGTCGCTCACAGATATCAGAATTCGCATAGAGGGAATTTGGTTTCCTTGTATTTTGTCAGATGTGTATTTTACACGTCTCAAATAAAACCAAAATATTAACAAGCTTACGAAACTTAATTCAATTCTAAAATGTTCTGATAACGGTAGTTTACACTTAAAATTATTCAACGTCAGGACTTTTTCCATCGTGTTTCCTTTAAAAACCCACGACGTTTCGGAGGTTGGTTCTGTCTCCGTCTTCAGGTAAGAGATACCTACCCTGTTGGGTCCCTTAGATAGAAATAGTCTCTATCACTGGACAATGTATATATCATATATACAATATATACCTCTCACATGAAGACGAAGACAGAACCAGCCTCCAAAACTTAGTGGGTTTTTAAACAAAAGATGAAAAAAGACCTGAAAATGAATAATTTTACGAAAATTAACTGATTATCCTTTTAAAATAAATTAATATTTAAGTTACAATCAACTGGTTCACACCAAAATCAAATTCGCTCGACAACATTTATTGTAAGATGTCAATACAACATTTTATCGAAATCCGTCGGATAATTTCGGAGATGAAGCATACGAACTGAGGAAAAACCAACGGACAGAAACGGTCTGTCTATTGTACGTGATTTGGGCAAAAACAAATGCTAATTATGTGTTTGATTAAATTAAATAATTAACGCGCTTAAGATGGCTGTCTTCTGGGTTGTTGCACCGTGTAATCTGGTAGAAGTTTACCGGATGATAATTGAGGTAGCAGGTCCTCTGAAACGTCGGTAAACTTCTACCAGATTACACGGTGCAACAACCCAGAAGACAGCCATTTTCAGACTCACCCCCGTGAATACCTTAAATTCTACATGACTAACTTTCTGGTAGCAGAACCCGCAGGTCTCAAATGATACAATGTTTAAAATTAAGTCAGTTTTAAACAACTAGTCCAACAATTAACTTCTGCTTACATCTTCTGTACTTTTTCCTTCAGCTGCCAAAATTATACCAAATATTACATTATTTCTTATCGTATTCTCTCTTCCATATTATCCACACGTTCTTTAACTAACTAACTAGATGGCTTACCGAACCCGAAGGTTCATCACCGAATTAACCAAAGCCCTCCACCAGACCCTGTCCTGGGCAAACAAAATTCAGTTTCCTTCAACTCCTATCTCCCATAGATCCCATAGACTAAAAGAATAAATATTATAAAATTCCTAATATATTGATTCCCAAGGTATTTCCATTAATAGTTTGTGAAATTGATATATAAGAAGGGTATATATTGAAGATGGCCTCACGGGAAATTTCACGCCGACAACCTACGAGGGCCTGTCCAAGTGTAGTGTACTTCTAATCGGGTATCAATTTTTCAAGGTAAATAGGCATGAAATATAAGAAGAGACATCGCGAAAATGTTACACACTGTCCACGTGACTGGTAAATACATTCATAATGAAACAATAGAAATAAAAAGTATAGATTCTTGTTTTGGAAATTATTTTACGCTGTGGCCTGTCATTCTTCTTTAAAATTATAAAATATTTTTAAAAAATATTTATATAAGCCTATAAACCATCTGCATCATTAAGCCCCATTTTCGTTTCGGCAGACATGTTGACATATTGTCAGAAAATCATGCACGTTTTTATGCATTATTTTGCTGTTTACAGATTTAAGAAACATATTTTTTATATGTTGTTTTTTGTGTATAAATTAAATTATGACATTCTTTATTCCGCACAAAATTTCGTTTTGAAAACCTGGATAAGAAGACCAGTCATACGTAAGACCTGAAAATTATGTTAGAAAGCGTATTAAGGACGTACGGTTTGGGGATGTCATTTGGATTTACCTGGCTCGGGTTTGACACTGGTTGCTGGCTGCTGTGAACACGGTAATAAACCTTTGGCCTCCAAAAGGGGGGATTTCTTGGCCAGGTGAGCGTACTATAAGATTCTCAAGGACACTACTCCTTGTATTTATATATTTATTCTTTCATTATAAAATTGCTGCTTTTCTCCTTAACAGTGTCGTTTCATTCATTTATTTTCAAGCCAGCTTGTGGAAATCACATAATATTGAGTGTTATAATATACAATAAATTTTTCAAACTGGGGCTTTGCAAATCGTAAATAACTTATCTGCAAATTTAATACATTCTACTTTTAACTCTTTTTTATGTATTGCTTAAGTTAATAAGACTTTTCATCAAACGTCCACTGTCGTAAAAAAAATTATGACCGAAAACTACATATTCTATTTGTATTTTAGTTAGTCGATATTCTATATAATCAAAATACATTAGATAATTCTAGGGAGGGGGTCCACAGTGCCAGAAAGATCGAGAAACACTGACTTACAAGGTTAATATAAATTAATATATACAAAATTCATAAAATACAGCGCGGAACTGGCGCATACAAAATGTAGAATTAACTTGTCTATTATTTTCATCCAATTAGGATCCACGTAAACTCAAATTTTCTAATTATTTATGTCCACTGTCGAAAATCCGCAAAACCTGAAGTGGGCAATGTACAACCAGCATTCGGGGTCGAGCCTTGTCGAACGTAATACATAGATTGTTAAATCTAAATAATTAAATATGCCTTAGTTTTACTTAATAGGCTACACTCTCTAAGAAAGATTAGAATGACAAAAAGGGTCAATTTAAGAAGCAGTAAAGTTTACCGACGTTTCAGAGGTCCTTGCTGCCGCCATAATCGGGGCTATGTGAGGTAAACTTCTATCAGACTACACGGCGCTACAATCCAGAAGACAGCCATCTTTGTAATCACCGCTGTGAGAACATAAGATTGTAAGAACCTTTTTAGAACAACGGTTTCTCAGCAGAACATCAAAGCAGATTGCGTATCTTTTAGCTCTTTTACTCGCAGTTTTATTTTTATGTCTAGGCACAAAGTATTTTTTCATAAAAAGACAAAGGATTAATTCTTTCCTAAAAAGACCATGGAAAACCACAAAGGAAAATTTGTTAGCCGGTAACCCGTAATGAATTCAAACCTGGTACCTCTAGAATTCAAATATATAAATACGAATCGCGAAATCAATATTCAAGGGCCATACAAACAGATTTGCGAAACATTAAAATATACATAATTATAAAATTACTAAATTTTTACTTTCGACTGAAACATCATTCTGACTCGTGTCAATAATGCTGCGTTGAACGTAGTTAGATACCACCATTTTTAAGACATACGCCAACTTGTGAATTTCAAAAATCGCGTAAGAAAAAGTACTTTGAAAATTATTATGACAGGGCGACGTCCAATAGCGGGATTTTGGGTGCACAGTAATAAATAATCGTTTTCTATAAAAGTCTAGAAATTTTTGAATAAATTATTATCATCTTTTGAAACAATATGCTACGTAGTTTGTTAGAACCGATACTTGAAACTAGGTGAAATAAACTAAGATTCTTATAAATTCAGGCTCATGCATACTTAAAAGTGATAACTTAGTCAGTGGTTATATACTACATTTCCGGGTTTCGATTCCCGGCTGAAAATTTACAAATTCTCAAAATTATAAATATGAATAACTAGAATAATTCGAACCAGAAGTAAAAAGGTACTGGATTTCTCGTTGTGGGAATGAGAATAAACAGTACTTCGATAGAAATAAGTGCAGCTGGAACTTCGATCCCATAAATCAATTTTATCGTGTAAGTTAAGATTAGCTATTATTAGTTGTAGACGTTAGCATTTTCATTAGAAAGAGACACAAAACTGCTGTGGAGTATATCAATGAAATTCACTATGATTATTTTCAGTTGCATTTTTACTATTTTGTGTTCTAGATGCCTATAAAGTGAATTTATTTCAGATATGAAAGTTATCTCACTTTTTTATCTGTTTCCCGCGTGTATGTGGTGTAAGTGTGGCGGTCTATGTAGTTCTTCGTTAATGTAATTTTTTATCCTATCCGAAACGATTACCACTTTTCACCATTTCATAACATTTTATTTCACTATACTGTCCTGCGTTTGTTTCTCCTTGTTAATACGCGTTTCACTGTCATAAAGTCTTTGTAAATATTGTACAGTAAATTAGACAATAGTGCTGATACTTTAAATAGAATTTTAACTTAATGTTTGGCCAGAATGATTGGGTATTTCCAAATTCTTATTCGACAGTTCGTAAACTCTTTTGTACGTTTAACAGTCGAAGATAAAGGTCTTCCCTGACAGTAGTTCCGTTTGTTGTACAGGTCTGCAAATGCGTTGTTTAGAGCTACAAAATTTAGCATTCACACACAGAAGAAGGCAATGTCAAACCACTTCTGGATCATCTGCCAAGAACGTATATGAACAGGTCCCAGTCCGAGAAAAGGATGGAAGGATCCTGTTCATATGGACCTGTCGTCAGACAGAACACTAAATAAAAATAAAATAAATATGAATCTACTGATGCAGTACCAATCAACAGTAAGTAGTCTGCTGAAATCAGAAATAACTATTTTCTTTATATATTGTGAAACACACTCAGTATAATAAACTATTGTAAACAGAGTTTAAAACTTTATTTCATGTTACGTATTATTTTCTTGAAGAGCTGGTTTTGAAGGAAATTGTTAAAATTACTAGTGACCTTTATGTATAAGTATCGAATATGTTAGATAGATATGAACCAAACTTAACTCCTCGCTGTATATATTAGTTTGTACATTAAATTATCAAGTAAATATAAATCCATCAAATACATGCTAATTTTAAACACACGGTTAAACAACGTGGACAAATACAACTTATAAACTATGCGTTAATTTATGATCTAAGTTACATAAATTCACAAAAGTCAGAACTAAACGGATTTAGATTTTTATATATATTTTCAACACCTTACCGGAAACACGGTGGAAGGTATAAAATGGGTTCATCTAGCTCGGGATAAGGGCTGGTTGATGTTCGGATGTTTTAAACACGGTGATAAAACTTCGGGTAGCACAAAAGGCGAGAAATTCTTTGAATGCTTCGACAACCATCTTTTCAAAGAGAACTTCGCTGTATGGGGTTAGTTTTAATTAAGTTTCTGTCCGACTTTATTTTGGTAATAAATGCGGTTAACTAAATTCTTTTGCGTGTCCAGTCTTTATATTCCCTTTATTATCTGTTAAATACTTAAATCATAAAAATATTATAAATAACTGCGACAAACGCAACTTATTTTGTTTATTAATTCACCCACGGAAAATTTCTGTTTGAGAATCGTTGGTTTAGGTATTTCCATACTCTCCACCTTCATAGAAGTACATCATGCCCCTTTGGCTTTTTTAAGTGCACGGATAGTAACAAAAAAGAGGAATCAATGAAAATGATCAAACAGTAATAGAAATGAAAAAAACACATCAAAACCAAATACGACCTGCAAGAGAACTCCTTTCACAACCACAAACTTTATTTCCTGTAACGTTTTCAATTGCATTAGAACCTGCACTGATCACTCTGAAAATGTTTTAAAAGATACAGAAATATAAAGTCCTGACTTCAGGAATTTAATTTATCCACTGAAGGGTTGAAAAAAGTAACCAGAAATGTAGGTAGAGCTTCATAAAATCTCCCTTCCTGCTGTACGAACTTTCAGCTGCTAAAAATAACGTACTGTTAACCTCATATTAAGAAAAAAAAATAAAATGCACTTTGGTTTATGGGTTATTCTGTTGTAATCTTTCGTAAGTGGTCACGAAATTTAATTTTATTCAACTCATATTTATTTATTGCTTTCAAATGCACGTGTCAATTATTTATGTAACTGCTGTTGTTTTTCTTCTTCTTCTATTTGTCGTAATTTCAAGTCGACATTGTCATTGTCACTGTTTTTTCGTAATTCGTGCTCTACAGTTTCTTTTACACTCTGTTTTTACAATAATCTCTCTTCAGTTTTCATCCAATGTCTTCTTCCATAAATTTTTCATTGTATTACATTTTCCATTTGCATAATTACATAATTTTATTAATTTTATTGTCTGTTTTCATTGTTGTATATGCTTCACTCCTTAGAGTAGGCGAAACTTATGCGAAGTGTAATTATATGAGCCTGTTAATTTCTGTCTGTCTACGAGTCACCTGTCAGCTAGACGCCACCCACGGGGCTATGCTATTTGCAGGGCTCCATCCCGTCCCCGAAGCGTTCTCCCAAACGGGCTTACTACCCACTGGATTTTACCACCCAGACATTTCCTCAGCTTCCATGTTCCCTGGAGCCTCTATGCTTGTTACTTCCGACGTTTTTCCCCCACCAAGCTTAATCCCACGATATTCTCCTAACCCGGGCTTGGACCAGAAATTCAATTTGCTACAATCTAGCTCTCCGTCTGACGCGTATTTCAGCCCATATCGTGCTGCAATCTATCAGCAGCCATAAGACCTACACGTTCAATCATACGATAACTCGAGAACAGCTAATCGGATTTTCGTTAAATTTCGAATGGTGTTCATACTATTAGAAAGCTGTTCAAAATTAATATCTCTCAAATTTCATGCATTCGGTAACATCAATATGACATATTCAAAGTCGTGAAATGGGACGATGATTAATCTCCAAGACGCCATTGCCCATGCTGCCACCTGTCAGTGACCACATAAACTATTTGATGTCACGTCGAAGGGGATTCTAGTCAACCGAACATTGTCTAAGCACTGCAATAAACGGAATTATATTTAGCGGAATTTGACACGAAATTTAAAAACATATGAAAAACCTTCAAATTTTTTTCAAACCTACTCCTGTTTACGTTTCACGTGACATCAAACTATCCGAAGAGATCAAAGCGCCTATATTTAGGATCACACCCGGTATAAAATGCTTCTCTTCGCTCGATGCATGCCTTCATGAAACAGCATGATAGCAGTGTAGCGGAGTTAGTTCACAAAGGGATGAGATTGTATATGTAGCCATGCGGTCAACATAGTTCCCAGGGAGAGTCGAGCGACCCCCCCCCTCCCCCTGGCCGTGGTTCTTTCCTAGTGCCTCAGTCGAACGACTGTCGTCTCTACGTCCTCGCGCTATGCATCACTGTAACAGGCCTACGTGTATTATTCCACTGCTGTGTGTCTCCTTGTATCATTGTTTTAGCAAGCGCTAACTCTTCCCAGAATTACGCCAATTAGACCCAGTAAGCGAAGACTGCCCTAGTGCAGAAAATGGTAGTACCAAAGAAAGCTAAGTTGGATGAGGTTTACAGAATTACATAATGACCAACTCCAAATTTGTACCAACTAGTTAACCAACAAATTAACTCTGTCCAAGAAGTAGAATCTTTCTTGAGAATCTAATAATAACCTAAGCTAGTTACCTGAAGACTGAGATGGACTCCAATCTCTGAACCGTCGTGTTTTTATTTGTTCTATTTAGTCTTGGACGCTGCGTAATGTACAGAAAACGATTTGCTTCAGTAACGCAACATCGTCACAAAATTTCAGAATTGAGCTAATAAACTTCGTCGTAATTAATTATATTTTTCTCGGAAAATATCAACTACACACAGTGTTAACATAAAGAATAAGACACATCTTTATAGACCAATTAGCAAGCTTTGTTTTCAGAAAGCCATTTAATACACTGTCATCAAAATTGTCAACAGTCCACCACCTAACCTCGAAACCATTCCGAATAAAAAAAATACATTTAAAGTGGTATAAAGATGCCAAATACACATATTTTATTGTTTTGATGAATTTATGACGTCTTAAGATGATTCTTAATCCTTCTATGGGCTATTTTACTTATGTAGTCTGCTGTGTAATGTAACATTTTAATATTTTCATGCTAAAAATTTATCGTTTGTGAAACTTAATATATTAAATTGTACTTTTCCGTATGTTTTGTGCTTTAAGACATATTTCACATCCTATAGTTAGTCTGACTAACTTCTGAAATATACTGCATGTACTTACGTCAGTCTGTAATTATTCTGTAGCAACATATTTGCAAAAGAGTTTTATTTACTGTACTTAATAAAATAATTTCTTACTTTAAAGCTTACATCACAATATCTTGTTTTCCGTTGGGAGTGTAGAGTAACTGTTCCTGGATGTGCTGTTTGTTTGGGATATACACACCTTTCAACTGCAAATAACTGGAAGAGTTTGCTAATGACAACAAGAGGTTACGCTCCACAGTTCTCAGTTTGGGTACAAAGTCTTTGTCAACTTGATGTTGCATGCCATATCAATATTTGCAAAACACAGCCAAAGGCGAATTAAGAGGAAGTACATGTCAGTGGTGAAATCAAGTGGTTGAAACCCAAACAGACCTTGACAGTCCGTTTGTCGGTTACACAGAATAACTGTGACAGACGGCCTGTGGTCAGATGAAAGATGTTTACGACCGTTTCGCTATAATACCCATGTGCGTCGTTCCTAGAACACGAACAATTACAGTGTCTACATATTGCAGATCTGGAATCGAGCCCAGCGTCATCTGTGCCTCATTTCGTAACCGTCAACTCGATCCAAATATTCCAGATTTTTTTTTAAAATCTCTCTTACTAAACCGATAAGACCATGTACAATAGTGATTTCAAACATGGGGGCAAAGAGGTGTTAGTCTAATTGTGGTAAAATAAAAATATATCTTGTTCTTAAACCTTGGTTGGAGTGGATAACGAAAGAATATTTTTCTTTAAAGTGGAACACATTCCCGTTCGTCCTCGTTTGCCATTTTAGTCAATTCATGTACCCATCTTGC
The DNA here is from genome assembly GCF_000696155.1 of Zootermopsis nevadensis. The sequence goes on along the minus strand of NW_019059585.1, from coordinate 839,559 downwards.
TGTCAGACAAATCTTACTTCTGGTTTCAAACTCTATACAGGATGATTCAAAAGGTTAGGGCCAAACTGAATGAGCGTATAAAAGGACTCAGAGAGAACAACTTTCGAATAGGAATCCACGTCCTCCGAAGTTATCCTGAGTCAGTCGAGGTCATTCTCTATACGCTCCTTCAGTTTGGCCCTAACCTTTTGAATCACTCTGTATATGTTTTCTGATAAACATGGTTAATATGCGAATTAGTAATTGTTATAACATCACGAGTCTTAATTTTTAAAATGTGGCGGAAGGCGTACGCTAAGCTACAGTTGGAGCTGTGGAAGTAAACAGTTAAAAACCACTTAGAAACGACTGTAACTTGTACAATGGAACAAATGGCTCTCTAATGGTGTCACTTACAAAATATTTAGTTACCGTTTCGTGAATTTTATTAAAAATACCTTTACAAAGCCGCGACATTTTAAAATATATCATATGTTCTGACCGTCAGTCAAAAACAGTTTGTGAAATATGTATTATTTGTTCTAATTCTATACATAAATTGAGTTTCTTCAAAATGTATGTTTCAGAAGCTGAAAAGTGTAGATGGGTACTGACATGGAGGGGTAATACTGTAGTCAGGAATAAAATCTAAGTGTTAAGCATGAGCAACATAGCATGTACTAAGTTTAAATATCTTAAGCCTAGCAAGTGCATGACAAATTTTGGAAATAATCTGGAAAAAAAAGACGAACACGTTCCGATCTCAAACCTGTGGAACGCTAAATGTTATTTCATTTTTTGAACGAACACGTTCCGATCTCAAACCTGTGGGACGTTAAATGTTATTTCATTTTTTGATATGCAGCCTCCAATATGAAATCTCTTGAACTACCAGGATTATAAATTAGTATCCAATAACAGCTTAATATTACAGTAATCACAATCTACGGACTTGGGTCCATCGTAGGAAAACTTAATAACATACGAATATTCCATATATTATAATTCTACTTACAAATTCAAGTAGAACGTGGAGTGAATTTGAAGGGAAAGGCTAACGTTTTGCATAATATTAGCATTAAAATCCATGTTAAGTGGGTCCCTTGTCGCCACGGAATGCCGCGTTCTCAGATTGCGGATAGAGAAGATGGCCCCTAGATATGCAAGGGTAGGTTCAAATATACTGTTGCGGACAGTCGACAAGGAGTGGTCCTCCAACGAGCACGGTGCTAACAACCACTGACCGTAAACATAGATGCTTAATACGAAATGTTACAGAAGGCTTTAGACTTGGGTAGTTTATGAGCTCAGAGAAATGTGTGATGAACTTCATAATTTTTAAGGTAATCAGATCAAATAGGATAAAATTAGCGGGAAATGTAGAAAGTATGGGAGAGACGAGAAATTAAAATTACGGATAACTAAAGCAAAGAGATCATATAGTTCTGGAAGTAAATGGGGGATAATATTAAAACCGATCTTAAGGAGGTAGGGAGAGGGTGTGGAATCGTTGATCTATCCGTGAATAAGACTTATGGTGTGCACTTCTGAACACGGTAATAAATCATCTGTTTCCAAAAAAAAGTAGTGAATTTTTAAACTAGCTGAACAACTGTCAATTTCTGAATTAAAATTCTGATTCATAGACAAGGATTAAAAATCCGATGTCCTTTCATTACAGTTTTCAACCATTTATCTGGTTTCATATTTTTGACAAATTCGATTAAAATCAGTTCTTCAGATGCGACAGTATAACAATGCTGACAAAAATATGTGAATAATACCCAACTATCCACTCACACCCACTCAATTTTGTTTTTCAAATCCGACGTCCTGTGGGAAATAATGTTAAACATAAAGAACCCTTCTTGAAGACACAACCCAAAAAACTATAGACTTTTTGTATTTCGAAAATTTGGCATATGGGTGTCCAAATATTACATATTGGTGTATTTTTTTAAAACTTCGCAAAAAATAAGATATAGCCCAAGAATAATTATCGACGTTCTACTCTTTCGAAAATTGATTGTATTTCGAAAATTTGGCATATGGGTATCCAAACATTACATATTGGTGTATTTTTTAAAAACTTCGCAAAAAATAAGATGTAGCCCAAGAATAATTATCGACGTTTTACTCTTTCGAAAATTGGGTACAGGGGTGACCAAATAAATTATGTCGTTCCTCGCGGGGAGATATCCACTTTTTAAGTTTCGACAATTAGACACAGGAATATTGACAGAAAAACAAGAGCGCGTCGTAAAACAACAGCAAATACAAAAAAGTGTGCCTCTTCGAGAAAAAACCAGGAAAAACTGTGATTTTTTCTATTTAAAAATTAGGCATAGTTGTGTCCGAAAACATTTAATGCATATAGTAGGAAAATGATTAACAGAATTTTCCACCTTGTAAATAATTGCACTTAAAACAATTGAAGATCACTAATAATGCACTGTAGAAAAATATACGTATTTTAGATCTTACGTTGAGTTTCAACTGACACTAAACAATACATTTGCCGTCCGTCTGTCCATTATAATAACCAACACTTAGATTAATGAAGGTCTACTTTTGTTACAAAACAGCCCATGTTTTTTTTCTAGACCTCCTTCAACTTTATTCTTACACTATAATCTCGGAACTGATAATTTAAATAGAAATACTACCTTCATTGTTACGTTACATTACGTTACGTTTAAATTTCGCCGGTTATACCCAATAGAGTTGCCATTCATCGAGCAAACTACATAAATAAACCAGACTCGCAATGACCATATATCTATCCCGAGATTCGATCTGGTGACCTCCCAGATACAAGGCGACAAAGCCACTGTGTTCAAATATTTAGCTTCAGCGCCAATATCGTTTTAGGTCGCAGCGAATTCGACTACGATCATGGCGAACTGGTATCTGCTAACATTTACACATATTATATGTAAGTTACGTCTAGACACTACTATTATAGCATGGCTAAATACTTGCCAGGAGCCATGTTCATTTCTCCCTTCAACTGTTATAATGGATTTGTATTTGTCCGACTCAAGGATGCTAGATTTCTGTCATTTTTAGAGATTAATTTTAGAGATTTACACTTTATTGTAAAAATCAGTGACGAAACAAAATGAATTTCTACCAAATACAGATAGTGCATAAAATCCTGAAATGAAAATATAACTTTAAAGACATCTGACCAACGACCTTCAACTGTTTTAATTTTATAGTTTCTTGTACGGGATTTTAAATGTCTCTGATTCATTCCAATTATTTTTCCAAACATTTTTTGAAATACATTCATCAATTAGACCCAAATTTAGGACGCTAAAGATGTAATCATTCACAAAAAGAAAATAATTTTACTCAATAACTTTTGAGTTGAGACTTTAGGTCTGTTGTGTTGTGACATAGGGAGGTCATTTAGATGATTATGATGCACATTCACTCACAGAAGACTGGAAAACAATTGTACATCAGACAAGAATTAAAGGCTGTAATCTAAAGCGGACACAAAAAATGAATTTGATTATTCTGTACACTGCCTGCAGGCATTATTATTATTATTTATTTGACTGCAAATGGGTTTTTACCCGGTGGCAGTGGTCCTACAATAAGACACAACAAAACATAAGACAACAAAAACAATAAGAAACAACAGAACAATGAGACAGAACAAAACAATAAGACACAAAAAAACATAAGACAACAAAAATAATAACAACAGAACAATGAAACAGAACAAAACAATAACACAAAAAACATAAGACAACACAAACAATAACAATAAGAAACAACAGAACAATGAGACACAACAAAACAGTAAGACAAAAAGACATAAGACACAACAAAACAATAAGACAACAAAACAATGAGACACAAAAAACATAAGGCACAACAAGAACAGGTAATGTCTAATTCATCACACACTAACGGATTATTACACACAGTTTTAATGGTATTCCAGCGTAAGTATTCTGTACACTGCCTGCAGGCATTATCTTTACAGGTAATGTCTAATTCACCACACATTAACGGATTATTACACACAGTCTTAATGGTATTCCAGCGTAAAAAAATTTGTGCTTTGGTGGTTTCACTAAATAAAAAAATATAATATTATTAGGTTAAGGACTGGCTATAAAAACGAGACACTTAGTTTCATGTGTCTTTAAGTCAAGAACTTTGCATATCAAGTCAAGATAATTAAATAATTATTCGTGTGTTTTAAATTATTACTTAATGTGATAAAACCTTTCATAACAAATCATACTATAAGAATCAGAAAAGGATAAAAATATTTTAATTGCCCGTTGATTTTCACTGACTGTGGCTTATGATTTCCACTTAATGATTATAAAAATTTCTTCCAGAAGGAGAGAGTTCATTCAACATTTTATTTTCGCATTGCATTGTCCAACTATGGGTCTGAGCCAATCGTATAAAAGCAGTTAGCATTTTATTCTACCCAATCCTATTAATTATTTTATTGGGACTGCTCCAAGCACTTGCTTTAGAATTTGTAATTATAAAAAAATATCCAAAATGACGTAAAACTTGGCACCAACGTAAATAAGTGAGACTATATATCATAGGAAACACGATTTCTTGCTTCTAATTACTTTCAAGATAGTACTCTGGCTGGCAGAGGAATAAAAAATTACAGCATAACAGAGGAATTAAACTTAATCAAAATGGCTGACGGTTCATTCCCATATATTCTATTAATTTCTATCTTCTCGGTTGGCAACTCTATTTTCGGTCTCACCCAAGAAAGATCCGGCTGTAAACAAAGAGGAGAATGAGGAATAACTCTCCCCCACCACACGAATGGAGGGAGACAGTTTACGATGATGCAAAGCGGTGTTGCCAAAACTTACTAACTAAATGGCTTACCGAACCCGAAGGTTCATCACCGAATTAACCAAAGCCCCAGGACAGCTGGGACAACAAAATCCGGTATCCTTCAACTCCTATCTCGCATAGATCCCGCCTGAGATTATCCTCCCATCCAGGTCTAGGTCTCCCCAGCGGTCTCTTACCCTCAGGCTTCCCAACCAGTACCTGGTGCACACCTCTTGTCCCATCCATGCGCGCTACATGCCCCGCCCATCTCATTCTTCTCGACTTAATCACCCTGACAATACTGGGGGAGGAGTACAGATTTTTAAGCTCATCGTTCTGCAGTTTTCTCCATGCCCCATCGTCTTCCCTCTTAGGCCCAAATATCTTCCTCAACACCCGATTCTCAAACACCTGCAATCTGTGTTCCTCCCTCTGAGTGAGAGACCATGTTTCGCACCCATACAAAACAGGCAAAATTATAGTTTTGTATAGTTTAATCTTCAGGTCCTTTGAAATCAGACGGGAAGAAAAAATATTTTGAACTGAGAAGTAGCAAGCATTTCCGGAATTTAGTCTTCTCCTAACTTCCTTATGTGTGTCATTTTGATTTGTTACTGTTGTTCCCAAAACTTACTATGCATTTATAAGTTAAACATGTGTATTTTACCTTCTATCAATAACGAATCGTGGCTAAACGCGAATTTTCTACCCCTCTGTTGACATCAGGATAGTTCTTGAATGAGACAAAGTATATAGAAACAGATGCACTATAAATTCTGCAACATATGACCCATTTAACCATTTCTCACAGCATTTATCGCCTTATGACTTCCGTGTCCCTTTCATTCGTCTTGAAAGAAACTGAGTCTTTAGAGAAATTCTCTTACAAGCAAAATGGTAAAGAAGTCAAACTCTGAGTTGGAAGATTTATGAAGACACAGTCCCACAAGACAAGTTGACATGGTAACTGGATTACTCGTCGTCAACATG
>NW_019059585.1:801658-832829 GCF_000696155.1 Zootermopsis nevadensis | reverse complement strand
CGTTAAATCATAAAATTTGGGTGTGTATCATTCTTGAACACGTTGAAGGACATTTTTGAATCGCGACACTAGAAATTAAACCTGATATCTAAAGTTACTGTGTATATGGAAGCGACTGCACAGGTTAAAACGAGGTGTTAAACGATAATCTGTCTCACATTAACCCGTATTTGTAAATGAACTCAACCTACACACATCGAATTTAAATTTAAAAAAGCATGGTAATATTTTCGTCTGTGTAGTTTAAAATGATAAACTGGTAAGTAGAATTTCTGATTTTGAATACTCATTTTCCAGCAATGGCAAATATGACCGTGTTTCATAGAGCACTCATCATATGTAACTGTTACAGTGCTTGAAAAGCAATTGTAATATCTGAGTGTATAACTATGGGTGAAACACATTATGTACGTATAAATATTATGCAGCTACAAATATGGTTGTCGTGCGAATGTTTGGAATTATCCGTGACAAATTTCGATGAATTTGGTTAACTATACTATCTGAAATGTTGCATAAAATCAAGAAAAAAATTCTCGTTGGTCCCTCTGTACGGACAGGAAAGTTTAAACAAAATAAGTTATTTCCAGAATTTCTCGTTCGTAAATGTGGCTGTTGAGAGTAATGGAATAATAACTGCAGATAGAGAAAATCATGTAAATTAAAGTTTGATATCCTTGGGTAATAGCATTGCTGTTTAAGTAATTCACAGTAAGTAAAGAGAGGGAGATGATTAATAATAAGATCATCATCTCTTGGTGTTTTCTTATGTCAGTAGAACTCTTGGTCTAGCGATAGTAACGCTACACGACAGAGAATGGCTCTTGGAAAAGCATCTCTCACGACAACGTACATTAGGACTCTGCTATAAGTATAGTAAGAACCAGATTACTTGCGAGTTCTTGGCGCGGGAGTGAATAGCGAGGTGATAAGCACTGCGCGCGCACCTTCACGCTTTTTCTATCTGTTCTACCCGGCCGTTCCGTGCACCGACCAGGCCGTGCCGAGTGCAACTATTCACAGCACTAGGGAGCTCAGCTAGCAAGTAATCTGGTCCCTACTGTAGGTATACTAATTTTATTGTGGCAAGGATAAAGAACGGGTTAATATGATATATGTGACTAGTGACTTGTGTAATTTGCTGGGCGAACGTATTCTGTAAGCCTGAGGCAAGTTTTATTACACAGTATTGTATTAACTCTTGTAATGCTTTAAATAATGAAGCATCATATTTTGCTATGAACAACCGCTGGAAATTTACATTCTCTGGTTTTATATAACGCAATTTTATTGCAACGAAATATAGGTGAGGTATAATTAGACAATGAAGACATCCTCAGTGGCGGCTTGTGTTCTTATGCAGACGCGTGTGTGTGTGACAGAGAGGAGTGTTTAATAGCCCACATTATTAATTCAATAATTTAGTAAATTTCAATAACTTCTGAGTGAGCTTGTTTATTTATAGTGTATTTATTTTAATTCCCTCACGTGTTTGTGCGGTTTAGAGATGTAAACTGTAATAAATAATAAATAAGGAGGGGTGTATAGCAAGCAGTTTAATTAAAACTTTTATAGCCAAAACTCTTCTATTTGATATGTAAGAATTGATTCCGCTGCAAAAAAATTACAAAATTTCACCATTACAAATATAAAATTTGTAATGCTGTTCAGAGAAATAATCGCTGTTTATAGTGAAAATTATATGAGATCCATAAACAGAAAACAAAAAATTAATAACTGTTAAAGCAGATGGGACGTACAGTTACAGCTGGACTTCATTTGTTTATGTCCTATCAAGGTATGTTAATGGAGTGGCTGAGGAAAAAACGAAACATCTATCACGACAGCCGACCACCAGGCCGATATTTGAATCCAGTTACTCCAGAATAAGAGTTAATTTTTTTACCAATTTTTAAACATTTTTTATTTTCTATTCCTTTTCTGGTGACTACATTGTTTAAAGTATGCACACATACATTATCCACGTTCAAGTGTACTAGCAGAAAAACACAACACAGAACAAATAAACATCCGTGCCTTGAGCGGAATTCGAACCCAGTAAGCAATCGGCTACTTTGACTGACATAATAGACTTATAATTTGAGTGGCCCACAGCTAATCAGAAATGAACATGTAATTACTTACTCATTTTAAATAATAAAACCAGGTCTTTTAAAATATACTTACGTATTTCGGACTTCACTTACGCGCTACAAAAACTCGATATAATCATGCTACATTCTAAAGCATAATTAATTTAATTACTGTCGTAGCAACGTATATTCGCACGACCGCCCCCATTACATTGTTGTAGGAAACGCGCCTGAGAGAGAAGGTGATACCACCCGCTCGTCACTGTTGCAACCGACTGCCCACGTCATCTCCAATACGTGGAGCTAATTATATTACAGCAGGTGTACCAACCACGACACACAAAACCTCCCGCAACAGCATTAGTAATTAACATGAAAATACATATATTCTCCATGTAGACAGACTGACTATCCTGTAGGGTTAGCAAAGCTAAGAATATTCAACTACCCGTATAATAATAAAGTTTCACTGCCGCATACGTGAAAGCAAGACTGGAAAAGTACAATCCAAAAGAAAATATAAACATTTTTTTAATTGTGAATTATTATTAAACGATTTCATCAGTTATCTTGGTTAGACAAATTCAGTTTCCATCTAACCAAATCCTGTGGTTTTTATGTTATCTTTCAAGTCAGAAAGATCAATACCAATAATCCTAAAGCCGTGTTACTTCTGTGGCACCGTTCTGGGGTCACGGGATAAAATCCTACCAGATTACATGGCGAAACAACCCAGAAGAAAGCCATCTTCTTGATATGTAAGTTCAGCTTTACCAGATATTTAAATTTAATGTGTAACAGAAGTTACAGACTTTTAATGATGCAAATTGAGATGGAATAGACATGCAGCATAAATTACTAATTCCATAGAGCAGATTATTTTTTAAGAAACTGATAGCTACTTAGCTAGTCTCAAAACTCCTCACTTTTTATAAAACACCAAAATTGATTGCCGCGTTCAGTGTCGTCATTGGTTGCTATCTTGAACTACATTAATCCAATCGACATCTTTATATCATATTTTCACATTATCTTTCACATTATCACCCATCTATGCCTACATCTTCCGAGTAGTCGTTTTCCTTCAGACTTCCCCTTCAATTTTTTTTAAGAATTCCCATGTAATATACATGGGTTACCAAAAGGGGAAATATGTTATCAATTTCTTCAAAAACATAAACTAATGAAAAGGAAGTCACCAACATACAGACAAAAATGATACAGCAATTTTTAAGTGGATCTTGAATGCTTTATTTATTAAGTTGCATAAATGACCTTGAGATTTAGTTTTTGGTATTACCTAGGTAGTTTTATCTGTCTAGGATCAATAATAACTGAATATTTTATCTGTTCTTTGAAAAAAACTAACTTTATTATTCCATACAGAGAATCTGTTATAAACAGATGCCTGCTCTACAGAAAGAAATCAAACCAAAGTCCACAGGCTGTAACAATAACAGTAACTGACACGAGACGGCACGGGGAAGCCCTGTAGGAGATCTTCACCCCTGGTGGTAGCATGCCAACCACTGCTCTGATCCATAAAGGATCATCTGTCACATTATAATATAACCACCACAACCATATTTCTCCCTCCATACATCATAACAACCCTCGTGTACACAAAAACACCGTTATCCAAAATTTAAACCTATTGTTCCTCTGTTTTAAGTACTCACGTATAGTTATATAAGGTTTGGTGCTAGCATGAAACCGTAAACTAATTTTTTTTAAAAAAACTTAAATAGACAGCCCCTTTGTTTCTTCTGAATTACAATGAATGGCGTGTACAGAATCTTTTACAATGGTTTTCAGACCAGAAAATTATCTCGTTAAGATCCACATCTCTCTACAGGGTCTATAATAAACGAATAAAAATATAATCCGTATAGGCAGATACATGTTTGGTGTAATTACTTTCAGAAATATTTCATAGAGATTTCTTATTGTCATTTCTCTTTAACTTGGCTTTAGAAAAAACATTAAGAACGACTAAAAAAATTAGAAAATGGAATTGAATAGAACGAATTAGCTCTTGGTTTATGACGAAGATTTTAATTTATTGAGCAAAAGAATGATAATTAAACTACTGCAGTTGTTACTAAGGAGATTCGGCTACAAATAAACACAGTAAACAAATGCATATTTATGTCCTGTTATCAGAATGTAGCCAAAGTCATTCATAATGTAGGTCTAGACGGTGACCTTGGTGACGAAAAGATTAAATCTTTTTCAGTCAGATGTAACTCTTTCGCCTCACTACATCAATATATATTACACTTACATTAATATTACTTTGTTAAATAATAATCATGTCAAGGTTTTTATGTTAACAGTGTTAGTCGGGCTAACACTGTAAAACGTAAAACATAATATCTTCTATCGTGGCTCACTGGTACTCCATACACTGTACACGGTAGAACCAATCAGATCAAATTCGTCGCTAGCCAGCTCTAGCCAACCAACCTGGCTAATGACGAATTATATCTGACCAGTTATACTGTGTACCAGTGTATGGTATAACAATAAACCACAAAAGTAATACAATTTTTTTTCGTTTCTTGATGTGTTAGCCGGGCTGTCGCGGCTAACATGAACATTCGGTCCCTTTCAAAAAATGGAGATCTTGATAAACAAGTAAATAGTTCACAGTTAAAAAACTATTTTAAGAACTTAAATTAATATTACTTCTGGAACCATTATATTATAATTCTAAAAGTTACTTTGTCCTCAATTAATTATAATAATTCGCTAACAGATGGCAGTAAATGTGAGCATAGACAGTTTTTAACATGTTAATATCCGAGACACAGCGCGGAACGTGTTATAAGCTGGATTTATTTTTAAAAACAACAAATGTAGGAGGATCTGCGCATGCTCAAAGCCTCCGTAAACACTCCTCACTGTTAAATTTTACTGTTTCAGAAGAACGAAACACATCCATTACATCACATAGGCTATATCTCATAATTAACTTCAATTTTGGTTTGGAACATTTTTAATGTATACCTAAGGCTATAAACACAGAAGTTGATTTTAGTCTTCAATATAATCCGGATGTAAATGTTCTGTGAATAAATATTTTATAAACTCTGTCTACTGTTTTGTGATTTTCATGCTCTAGTGTTAAAGATGGGCAACTAATTGTCCCATACAAGTCTTTAAAAACACTTAACTTACTGTCAAAATCAATGCGCAGTTACAAATAACATTATTTTGTAAAATCAAATTAATTTAAATTCACGAACAGTATTTTAGTTGTTCTGCCACTGAATATCTTTGTTTATAAAACATGAGGCAATTAGTATATATCTCCTGTTTATAGAATTAACAGTATCTAAATACGTGCTTTAAAATGGAGCGGATGTATACACGTAGAAATAAGTTACCAAAAAAACATACTAACCTCATTTAATTTGGTGGGAAAACTACACTTCTAGAACCCATCGGAGCACAGTACGTCCCAAGTGTATCGTTTCAAATTTAAATCTACTTCCACTGCCTGCAGTGGAACTCTTACTGTAACGTCAGTTTGAGAGTAACTGGGAACAATTCTGTACCTCGGATAGCAGATGAGGGACCCGCGGAATTGTTTCACCTGTCTTGACTTTAATAACACTACACGCTTAATATCAGATTCACTTTTCGTGTCGCTAGATATAACATCTGTCTTTTACGCTAAAAAATACTCATTTGTTTCGTAATTAATGTATAGATCTTACTCAACTAATAAGATTATCTAGTATCGAATAAGTATACCTGTGATTATTAACGATGAATCGAGAAGCGACCATGGTCGATGTATACGCTACCTTAACAGTTATCTATGAGCAGAGTTCGATTCTCGGCAGGGACTCTCTTTTCGCCACCGCGTACGGACTAAGTCTGAGGCCAATATAACCGGATACTGGGTGCTCTTCCGCTCGAGTTAAAGCGGTAGTGGCGTTGAACTGGCTACTAACTCTCATTAAGTGCCGAGGTTAAGAATAAGTGGAAGTTTACTTCCACTCCCCCCATACGTCTTCATGTCGTGTTGTTTAATTACAGCCCAGGCTTACTACCTCAATATCCCAGAAGACAGCCATCTTCAGTGAAAATGTGAAATCTCGCCTTCAGGGACAGAGCGTTTATATTAAACGTTATATCCCGGATAACGTTTTTAAAACTAAAAATATATAATATTCTATTTTAATTTCGTGGTTCAGTGGTATTCCATTCACTGAAACGTAGTAGAACCGATCAGATAAAGTGCATCGTTGGCCAGAACGTGTATAATAAAAATATATAAACTGATAATCGTAGTTGGGAATTATAATAACAACATTTAAAGTGGAAAACATATTCTCTTTGTCTTTTATTTGCACAGTGTAATTTAAAAAATGGAAGTACAGTTAATCTTTAACAGGCACGAAAGTTTGAATTACATGCTAGTTCTGTACACACAAATTAATACCAAAGCTGTCACATACGAAGACCGCGGCTTTTACTGGATGGTACCACAGAGCACGTTACTTTCAACCACGCTAATTAAAAGCATGTAAACTATAAATTAATTACCTTCATCCATATAAAATATCACACACATTAGAAATATCATAAAACGTCATTTTTTAAATCACATTTATTTAAAATTCAATAAAATTAGCCATATCTATGTATTATTTACGTAAAAATCAGAATTTTAATCGGCATAAATGTATAATGTTTTAATTCTACTATTAAAAGAAATATTAACTGTATTAAAATAGTATTATCTGAATATTTGTTATTAAACTTATTAAAAGATTTCACATATTTTAGGATACCAAAGACTTGCCACTTTTATTTGTACTTGTGCTAGGTTATATCTCTAAATTTAAATAAAATTTGAACTGCAAATGTCTGTAAAGTAACCATAACACAACATTCCAACCATGTTGTCAGTAACCAGTACTTATTTACAACGTATAGTCTCATGGCTCAATGTTTGATTCAAATTTACATTATAAAATATATTATCATGAAAATCATAAAATATCACAATTGAGTCCTGTTATGCAGTAATATAACAATTAAATATTTACCATTGAGGATAGCCTTATGGGTTTGAAATGCGTGTGGCGTAATAAATTGTAAATAAATGCTAGTTAATGATTCTGTTACAAAGCATACGTCATAGTCCAACCAAACGCACTAGGTGATAATACATAAAGAGGTTAAGATAAGTGCTAATGACATAAAAATTCTGGCGCTTTCGCTAGAATTTAACCAAAGTTGCCAGTGACGGTTGAATGGCTGGGGAATCCCCAGGTAACGTAACCACAGTAACTATGGTAACAGAAGTAACCATGGCAATGACATGTTACCTCAGAATTCCACACACACACAGTTTCCCTGGCAACTAGGTCGAATATAACATAACAAAGACTGGTTCTTTGGTGTCTGTAAGAAGTCAAACGTAATTAGTATTGAAATAAACCCTTCTTATGCGACTCAATTGACAGTACGTGTTATGCCTCCTCCATGCTCTGAACTAGCAATAATCACGTTCTAAGAACTTTGTTGATTTTTACATAATTTCACATAAAGTCAGATTAAATATATTATCATATTTACGTATTGAAACAAGCAGAATTTAACAAACTATTCTATTATTACAATAAAATAATCAATATCGCCATTGGTAACCCATGGTTTAATTAAATACCCTTGAAATAGCATCGTAAAATAATTTCGCATAAAGTATGGATAAAAACTGTTTTATGAAAATCTTACATTTACTTCGGTACTTTTAGTAAGAAAACAATGTTCTCGATTTTTTTAGAATGTAATTAAGGAGTTTCTCTCTAGCACTATGTAATCTTTTTAATATACATTTATTCCATAGCTTATGATCTTTGCCGATTGAAGTATAAGAATTGTAGAATAGAATTGCTCTTATTGTAAATATGTTTGTCCTCATTTTTCTGTTTTGTACTGTGCTGTCCTGTGTAGGTAAAGAAGTCGAGATGGACCGATCTTACATCCAAGAAATCATACCAGATATCTAAAGGCAGTTTGAATACTTAATTCTGAACCACAATGCCAAATATAACTAACAAATGGTCATTAAAGAAGAAAAGTATTTATGTTGACTCCAGTAGGCTTGTCAGTAAACGATCTGCGCTTTTGGTCGCTATATTATCGACTGTAGAATCGAAATTCGCCTACGCTTTTAAAGAGAAATGTCTGAATCTGGTCTTTCAGGGAACAGTACAGACTGAGTGGTTTTTGAAAACAGTGGGGTAGAGAAAATTACATAATCATGAATTTCATAATTTGTACTATTTACAAAATATTAGAATGTTTCAGGATAGAATCCGATAATAAAACCTGTGGATTCCATAAGAGGCAGGGAATTTATTGACGAGATAAGCATACTATTACCATCTCAAGAAGGACTCTAGTACATGGAGTTAGTCAATTATGACAAATTAATTAAAAATATCCAATTTATAAACATTAGTAATAAACTGAGACTGTAACCATAATAAATATAGATCTGTATGTTATAAACTGGGTCGCTTGTAAAGGCAAAATATATATTCCAGACCGTGGTAAATCCAAATACGCAAATTATAGAAGCTTCTAATATAAAACTAGCTAAATAATCCTTGAATATGAATCACAAAATGTGGCACAGCAGTGATCATCCTTACAAAGAGAACATCATCTCAATTAAATTAAAATACACAGTATCATAAAAATGGAGCCACCAGCCCATGTTGTACACAGCTCTCCTACCTTTTTTCACAGAAATAAAAATAATTAACTTAGTCCAACAGTATTAGTATACAAACCTAATATTCAAAACAATTTCGGTTTTTATCCCAGTGGGCGCCACTAACATTTTTGTAAAATGACAAAGAATCTACTAAAGTTAAAAGTAGAACCAAAACCCGTAATTTGAATTTGTCCAATAGGGTCCATGAAACGTAAAATTGATCAAGCATTCTAACGTTTAGTTTAGAATAATAAGAATCTTAAACATGTCACACTGATAGAATACATGGTAGTTGAAATGTAATCATAAAACAGTCATGTGTTGTTAGTGCTTACAGTAACCGTCACCAAATTTCATACTTCAAGATCATAATATGTTGCAACATGAAGAACGAAACGCAGGCAAAAAAGGCAGCTCAGAATTCGCAAAACTAGCAACGCTAAATCTGAGTAACACAGCGCTAACATCAACACCTTTATGAGATATATAATACGCTACAGAGTGATTCAAAAGTCCCTGTGCACATACACGTCATAGATGGCGTACGTGACTGTCACGTGACTGTCTGACCTTGAACACACATTTCTTGAACCAGATGTATCTTATTGTAACAGTAAGCAACTTTACTATGAGAAATATAATTTTATTCTTAAAAGGGATTTTGTATTGTCCTGTACAAGATGATGTAACTATAGTTTTGTGTTACGTGTTTTAAAAATTTTGGTTTATTAATGAGGTGAAATTAGGAACTAGTTAAATTGCGTATGGATGTAATACACACGTTCTACCCTTTACATTACCACACACACTTGCTGTTGCAAGGCATCTTGATGATACAGAAGACATAAATGATAACAACCTTTTCAAATTTTAGTAATAAAAAGCTATGAAGATGGTCATATCATTAGTAGAAACACACTTCTATTATTCAAGTTATTGACCCTATTAATGTAATACAACGTTTATGATGAAATGTATAACTGTTTTTGGGTGACAGAAAGTGAAAGTAATGCAAACATTTTCATATATTTACACAACAGTTAGACGTCATACAGAAAAGAAACGCATTTTCGTGTCACTACAAAGAGAGCTTTTACTCATGTACATTGCTTTTTAAGTTACTAGAGCGAACTATAATCCTAGTACACCTACACATCCCAAGCCTGTAATTTTTTGAAACAAACATCCAATCAGGAACTTTAATTTGTGTTACATCGTATTTTCTGAGAGACATTCCAGATAGGATGAGGTAATGCAAACAGTCGTATAAGTGAAAGGGGTGTTACTTCTATCCGACCTTGTCCCTCATCCAGTGTCATTTCACGTTATAATAAACCATTAATTTTTAAATAATAAAATAACAATTAAATTCTCTTTGGAGCGATTTAGAGCGTCATACTGCTCATTATTTATTATACAATTAATGTTAAATATAACAGTTATACATTCTGCTTAAATTATTTCTGTACAGACAATGTGGGGGGGGATGTATACTTATTGGAACAGCGCGATACCAAGACAGTTTATGGACTACTCACCAGGAAACATTCTTTCGTATGTTGTGTGACTTGCAGCACTAATTATTTGAAAGTCACAATTATCGGGTAATTTTTCGTGAGTGTTGAGATTAATTGTCCGTATATTTATACTGTGGTTAGAATACAGCCTTCCAGTGACAAAGAAATTATTAGAATAACAGCATGTTTGCAGGATAGATAGTACTATTTTATCATGTGTTTCAAAAAGAGTTGCAGGAACGGATAATTAGTTTTGTTTGTCAATCATCTTAGCTGAAATAAGGAATATATAGTGCATCCATGAAGAGAAATATATTATTAGTCGGTTCGACTTCACGGGAGAAAAACTTCAAACAACACTTATAAAAATTATCGCTATAATCATAATGCTGTATAAAAATAATACATATAACAATTTAGAAAAATACCTATTGTTTCAGTTGATAAACAACAAATTAATCCACGTTATACAAATACCCTGGAACTATTTGGTGATTCAGTATTGATGTTATATATACAAACGGCCGATTTTGAATCGGCTCGTATTTTTATTCGTTTCGATTCCAGACGTATAGTAACAGATAAAACGATCTCATAAACCAAAGTGTAAGAATAAGAAATGATTGTTCAGTGACGGAGTTAGTAAATAGTATTACTGGTCTTATAAATTAGTAAAAATTGTTATGAGTCTTTTGCAGGTTATGCATTAAATAAACGCGTGTAGAAATGATCATGTCTTTCAAAATAATACAAATCGAAAGCCGCTGTACAGATTTGGATTAAATTTGGTATTGAAGTTATGCCATTGGAATCTACCCTAACATCGTACATGGTCGAAGTTTACAGTCTCTGAAAGTATAAATATGGGGGCTATTTTAACATAGTCCCTTCAAGTACCTTATAACTCTACTTGATGATGAATTTACACAAAACGGTGACTGTATTTTGAAACCCACTGTAAGACTCTCTACCAGCTACATCTGTTGTGTATGTTGGTTCAATTAATGTGAAATAATTTCCAATATTCTCGCTCCCAGCCATTCGTTTTTAATATTATATATCAAAGCAAGTTGTATTTACACATATCAGAACGTATTCTCAGATGACGTCAAAGGAAATTGTTTGTGATCAAGTCTAAAGGCAATTTAATGGAACTGAACCCCAATAATATGAGACGTTTACTGATTCTGAATGTAAATTATAGACATCCAGGTTTCGACTCCCTGGACAAGCTCAAGGGGGAAGTTTAAGTCATACCCAACAGATACTGGGGGATGGGCGTTGGGGGGAGAGAGCCACTGTCCAAAGATAAAGTGGGCATAACCTAAACCTAACAAAGTACCTCCATCCAGTGTCGAGATCATTCATACGTGGAGTCAAATTTCAAACCTCCCATACGCCATCATAGCATGTTGCTTAATCGCAGGTAAATTTTGGATGACTAAACTTTTACCTTGTCTATTTATTATATTATTAATAAGAAACTGCATAATGATGATCTTAAAATTTGTACTCCTCCCCCAGTATTGTCAGGGTGGTTAAGTCGAGAAGAATGAGATGGGCGGGGCATGTAGTGCGCATGGATGATACAAGAAGTGTGCACCGGGTACTGGTTGGAAAGCCTGAAGGGAAGAGACCTCTGGGGAGACCTAGACGTAGATGGGATAATAATCTCAGGCGGGATCTATCGGAGATAGGAGCTGAAGGAGACTGGATGTTGGTCGCCCAGGACAGGGTCCGGTGGAGGGCTTTGGTTAATTCGGTGATAAACCTTCGGGTTCGGTAAGCAATCTAATTAGTTTTTATGTCATTAATTCATTCGTATATTATATTTTGGAAAGTTTCGTCTTGTCACTGATTCTTCTTCGTTTATTATTAGGTTATTTAGAGAAACTCCTTTAAATGTAGTGATTAATTAGTGTTAGTTCATATAGGAAGACAATCATGAATGTTGAGACGCAAGGAGTTGGAAGGAAAATGCCTATTTAAAGGCGCTGTCCCAGATATCTCGTGAAGTGACTGAGAATAACCAAGAACGCCTCAATCTGTACAGCCTGTAACCCGACCGGCATTCAACAGACTACATTAACAATCAACTGCACAGAATAGAATTATACAGTCTTTAAGATGGTCAATTAAGGAACCCGAAAATTTTAATATGATTTCACACAGCCATCACTGAATCCTGGCATAAACCACGTGAATCTATCTATGCTTAGATCTATAAATATGTTTCTTCCTTAAAGAATTTCTCGAACCAATAATTGTATTTTGGGGAAAGTCTATAATTTAATAACTAATTTTGGTTTTTGAATTTTTCATCAACTACATTGCTAATCAAACAATTCTCCGGGGCAAGTACGTGCGTTCGTCATAACTGCATATAAATAATCATTTCGTTCTAATTTATAAATAACACAGGATGATTAAAATATACAAATAGAGAATACTGAATTTTCATATATAATAAGAAGTTTACAATGTTGTTAGGTCAAAAGATACAAGACGCCCTAGGTTCTGAAACACGGACCCCATATGGCTCTCACAACTATGTTATACAACCCGTCACTTCATTTGGGAATTATCCAATAAACGCCATCTTGTTCACATACGAACCTCGAAAATCCTTATTGCGTTACGTAATTACGTGACGCGCAGGTATGGGCCCGGCTTAACACACATATAATGACACAAAAGATAAAACTGACAGTCGTTTAGTTGAATTAACTGTAAGTGGAACATCAATTACATAGCATTATTTTATTAGCAAAGTAGCTAATGAAAAGTTCAAAAGCCAGCCATCAATTATTAAATTATAAACTTCCTAAAAATGCGTTTCTAACAGATTTAAATGTAAAAAGTTTTCTCATAACCTCGGAAATTATTTTTTCTCAATTAGTTACACTTTCGATATATTATTCGTATTTTGTAAAAAAAACTAAAAACTTGTTTATTTAAGTTCTTGATCCGAATGACAATTCAGTGGCAAATCAGAAAGTTCAAAAGTCACCGACAAATATCCTTCAGGGCTGTACAAAGCGTTAAGTAAAATTTAATATAGTAATTTCAGTGACAATCTAAGATAATAATTATAACAATGAATAGCCAGTAGAAGTCATTAAGCCAAATACAAATTTAATAAATGAACAAGATACACTCATTCACAAAATATGACAACAATAATACAGAATTAATAAGAGGTAATTATTGTCTTCGGTTGCAAGACACATGAATCCCATATTGTACAGCAGTAATAACTTCTATCATGTGTTACTCACGTCTTAATACATCTTATATCGTATACCAAATTATTTAAGGCTAACACATATGGATACCCGTGAAGATGGCGGATTTAAGCAGAAACATGTCATACAAATTTAAATTGTAAATAGTTGTATTATATCCGGAACCATCCTTAGGGTGGATCCAGCTACAGAAGCGCTATGTGGCCAGTGCGTCAGCATTACAAAGTATAAAGTACTCGTATATAAACACTCCTTAAGAACCCAAAAAATAAAAATGTAACATAAGACATTTTCAATTATAGCCTATACATTTAATTGTAGTCCCACAACACAAATAAAAATTTATAATATTTGGAAACAGTAATATTAAAATTAACATTTATTTTTTAAATACTTAATTAAGGTCTCCTCGGGTCTATCACCCCTATAGGGAAGACTTGTTTTACATTATTATTTAAATTAAGTTTTAAATCAGTACAACATTGAAAAAGTGACGATTTTGATATCAATTTAAAAGCTACAAGTACCAGGGACTCAGTGCATTTTCGTGTGTCTATTTCCATTGGAAAATGATCGAATACACAGATATTTATATTACTTCGTTAATTTAACTCCATTCTATAACCTCACCATAAATCAAACAACAGCTTGTTCACACAATCAAAGATTAAGGAATGTTAGCCTACATGAGGGCTCTGATATTCTTTATGAACAACCATTTCCAGAACAGGAGACTTAGTCTTAGAGGATAATAGCGGAGCGTCATTTTTATTGTGTGTGTTTGGGAGAAGTGTAAAATCCCGGTAAACTTTAACAAGTCACGATGAAACCATAATTTGCTTTATATTACCGCTATATTCTCCCTTTTACTAACACCCAAAGCGAGGAAAAGCTGTTAAAGAAATATATATCGACAAAAAACAGAGTAAATAAATGAAAAAAGGTCTTTAAAGATTCAATTCAAAGGACAACGTAACGATTTGTATAAATTATAGACGAATTAACCTCATACGTAATGTATTACAGTTGTTCTCAGCTAGTGTTCCGGTAGACATAGGTCCGTTTGATTACCAATGCTCAGTATATGCCTGTATGAGTCATCAAATGCGTATGTATAAAATCAAAGTTTAATTAAGCTATTACCATAAAATTTATAAAGTTAAATAATCTGAAAACAAAGTGAAATTTAAGGTTATCACATCTACAAGTATGAACATGGCATCACAGTAAACAGTAAACGTGTTCAGTATCTACGCGAAGCTATATAGCAGAATACAGCAATCTTAATTTTAAAAAGTAACACGCAAAATATTTGCTCATAACAATAAACAGAAACATTAAGAATGTAATGAATTACATACTGAGGATGCCGTTTGGAGCTTAAGTAAACACAGACGAGGAACTAGAATTTGTAAGTATCAAGCTTAGTTTATAATCACACGATAACCCTTTGAAGCCGAAACTCGTTTATGTAAGAATTTAGTCCGTACCGCAAAGAAAACGGAACTCCTCACCATTACAAAGATTAATCGTTAATCCTGCTTAAGGAAGATGATTATGGGAAGAATATTATGAATTCAAACAGGAGTGTCGTAGTAGGTAATTTTTTTTCACAAGTTTTCAGTCCAGGTTTGATGTTAAATTGATCAGGACGCCCAACGGATAAGATTTTTGTCCATTTACCCTGACTTTAACCTGAAAATGGAAGTAGAACCAGCTATCGAAACGTTTTAGTTTCATAATTGTATAATTTAGACGATATACAAACTCTGCTAGAACACTTTTATGTATTATAACTCGCCGTCATCAAGAATCATCTAACTTTGACTGGAGTGCCCCAAACGTTTCGGTCCATCACCTTGTCTTCGGCTCAGTAACAGTGAAGCTGTTGGTAAATTGACTTGTCGACTTTTTACGCTGAGAAATCTTATTAAGATACAAAACTTGCTTCATAATCGGGAGGTCCCAGGTTAAATCAACCTAACCTAACCTAACATTTATGGCAGACCATATACATTTATACATATTTTAAAATTTACAGATATGATTTTACAACGAAGAACTAACCTTTATCAGAGGGTCAAGATTTCGCTTTATAAGTAACAACCCAGGGTTCTAATGTTTATACTATAACTACAGAAATTACTGTACAATATAAACGTACGACAACACTTCAGAGGTGCTTTACAGGTTAAATAGATAATAACTATCAAAAAAGTAATACTGGTCTTGTTCTTATGAATGTATAATATTCTAACATGCGTGCGAAAACAGTGAATAATTTTTGTGAGAGCCGAGGACCAGTCAGAACTTTTTACATTGAAATTAATGGGAATTTTATTTTCGATTTACGGATTTTCAACTCGCAAACTGTTTTTATCGGATGAATTACGCAAATCGAGTGATTGGCGTGTATCGAAATATCTGCGAGTTTATAGATGATGCGTAGTATCGATTCAAAGTGGAAAATATCATAAATGATGTGTATAAAAGGATTTTGAAACTATCAATCTCTTTCGAAAAAAAACCATTATTCTCGTTTTTGCCAAATATACTGACGAAATTACAATCGATACTCAGTCGAGATTAGAATCGCGTAGCTATCGAATATACGTCTAGAACTTTACAATTATAGTCTGTATTATCATACTCAGTACAATACAAAAGTAATCTCCATTAATAACACAATTATGTACTTCTTTCATTTGTAGCCAAAATACATTGAAAATTACAAGTAAAATGGAAAGCAAAAATGTTTTATAAATTATTCCACAGTATTTGTGTTAGCTATACAAGTTTGATTACAAGATAATCCCATAAACAGGCCTATTGTCATGAGATCAGACAAAAACAGTTAACTACATTATGATAATAGCTTTAACAATTCATCAGCACTCAAAATAGTACAGGCCCTTGCATGCCTATGATAAATATTAACCCCGATTGATATGTATCATATTCTGTGTTTAGAGGTGGCCTTCCAATCAATATAGTTTCTACTACTGGAAGGCCCTTAATATGTGTATACATACATCCGCATTATACACACCAACAAATTTAGACAATACTACAATATTTCATATGTACATCATATGTTATCTTCTTTTTAAAACATATGCATCAAAGTGCAAACGTGGCAAACAGATTAACAGTAAAGCGAGACAGAAATTCCACAGGGATATCCAAAACAAACAGGATACAGTAAAACACAGGGTTGTCAAAATATAATTCAATCAAGTAATAAGCAAGACTTTTAAACACCTCGAAGCGAGAGAGAGAGAGAGTCTAAAAAGCATTTAAGAATTCAGTCCGTACCGCAACATTATAAAGATCAATTAAAATTGTTGTTTCAGGAAATGATCGTTTCATATTATAATAATCACACTAAATACATAAATACAAAGTTAAGTGTAGTTTATTGTTGAAGCAGCAGATACATAAAGTTATCATTGCGCTAGAAAGGTTTAAGTCAATAAAATAAATCTCCACATTTACAGAATTTTAAATCTCGCGTTTACTGCTTTATTCAACCTTGTCTCTCAAGGTGCATTCTGAAATACTTAATTAAAGTAGACAACGACCATTTTTCTTCACATTCTTAACTTACATTTAACCTCCATTTTGATACAATATATAACACTCAGTTCATTATGCGTCGTTAAATTAACAACTGTAAGAGATTCCGTCGTGTTTTCGAATGCAACTAACCAAAATTCATCGATTACAAATTGTTTTGTACACATGGAACTCTCAAATTGTTACACGTGAAAATTATCCTGTTTTCATGGATGATTAATTTGCATAAATTATTATATTTTAATATACAACAATAATATTCTTCTTTTTTAAAATGCGTTCTTTGCTATTCTGTATATCATATTGATCTTGATTATACGATGGATATTTATAACGACGCTGGCAATATCTCAGAATAGAAACAATATAAAGCCATGAATGAATAACGGATTAAAATAACAGGAATGAAACGGTCGTTGCCTAATTTAAGTCACCATTCCGGCATTTATCTGCAGGAACTGAAGAAAACCACGGATAATGAAAATTAGTTTCCGAGAGCAGAGATTTTAACCTGAAACTTTCAGAAAACGAAGTGGGAATGCTAACCACTTGGCTCCGATGTTCGGTTTCTCTTGTTTTGAATTCCTATAATGCAATAGAAATGTTGAATGCTGGATTGATCTTAATTTATGTAGTTACATAATGAATTCGTATTGAATAGATAAGTGTTATATAAATATTGCTCCGCCCAGTTTATTTCGGTACGCAAATTTCAGTTAGCGTTGTGTTATTAACATTAAGGGTGTACTAAGAAGTAATTCAAAGCTTCATAACATGGAGTCCATCTCTACAAATAAAGAGAATCATAAACCTATCATTCACGTGACAGACATGAAATTTAGACCTCATCTTTTCAATTAATGTTAGAAATCCCACGCAAATAATTTTCAAAACAATTTTTTCAGTTAAGTATCATTCCACTTCATGAAAAATCTAAGACAAGTCAAATTTTGATAAAACAAAAGAAAAGTAAAGTAAAGTTTGTCCCACTATACGCCATGTAGGCGTTTGGGGTGAGTGGAGGTATAGCTCCTCTCTTCCTTGACCTCGGCACTAGATTGGGGTGAGTGGTCAGCATCACGCCCCGGCCGGCTTTACCCCCGGGAAAGGACCCCGGCACCCATTGTAGAGGAGGCTGGGTGGGCCCCAGAGCCGGTCTGGACGCAGAGGCTAGAGGAAAAATCCTCTGCCCCCGTCGGGGATCGAACCCCGGTCATCCAGCCCGTAGCTAGTCACTATACTGACTGAGCTATCTCGGCTCATAAAATGTAATTTCTTCCATAGGCAACAAGAATAGCATTTCAATTTTTAAACAATGTCATATAACAAAAAGTAAATTTCTTCCTTAATTTATACAAGGATCATAGTAAATTGTTAAAATATTAGCCATTGTCAGCAACACATATTTATGCTCGTCAAAGCAGATAATTGCTGTATTTTAATGGCGAGGTATGGATCTGTAAGAATATTGTCCGTATTTTAAATTATCTGTTCCAGTTTACGGTACACAGTACACTTCAAGTTCTCCCACAAATTATAGTCAAAAGACTGAGATCAGGCGACCTAGATGGATAAGGTAAATGTTCGTTTCGACTACTCTGTCCTACAGATAGGACGTGCTAAAATTCGGAAACCATATTACCGCCTACTATAATAGGCTCTGGCTTCAACATGCTTGATCAAACCATATGGTTAGCCACAATTGAAACACCTGTCAGTAACGGCAAATGTCCCTGAATTGAGTACCAGCGAAAAAAACCAGTAAGCCGATGACGTAACTTGGGTAGACCAATCAAATGATCACCTTCCATTTATATATATATATGCATCTTCAAGAGAGCTTAATGGCATATCTTCAAGTACACCAGAATCGTTTCCTTTCAAATCTTGCTCTAATCACCGTTCATTACATTCACATTTTATTCTACGCTATATGAACTCTGAGGTTAAAATTACTTTATTAAATTATCTAAGAATCAAGTAAACCAAAGAAAAGTAAGGGAAATCTCATTAAAAACTTTATGAAAAATATTATATTTCATGTTCTGACTGCGGTGAGTAAGAAGATGGCTGTCTTTTGTGTTAGGCCATATAGCCCGATGGTGTTTACCGACTTGCTGTGGCAATTAATAGAGCGCGCTGATGATGGAGACAGCAAGTACCTCCGAAAAGTCGGTAAACTACCAGACACAAAAGACAGCCATCCTTGCGAATAATATTTGGAACCTGGCATCGAGCCATCGGAAGCCTTCCAGAACCAAAGGAAACGAACAGAGGAAGTTTGTATCGGCAAAATGTTTCAAAATATCTGTGCCCCAGTGTGACGACATTGTTGTGCTCAAAATATAGACTGAGAAGTTATTTTTTATGCATAGGATCACATTATAAAACAAGGCCCTTGGATATTTGTATATGAATTGAAATTCTGTGTCTCAGCCACGAAGTCTTTCAAGAATTTATGAGGTATCGTGTTTTCTTTATTATTATATACCCTCCCTCCTTTCATGCCTCTTTCA
This sequence comes from Zootermopsis nevadensis, assembly GCF_000696155.1. Next base: position 813,140 of record NW_019059585.1, on the reverse strand, counting down.
AAAACAATTCAATCATAATTTTTCTCAAAATGTTTCGTTACTCGTAGTGTATACTAGGAAGTAAAATGGACACATCTTTGTGTTTAATATCAGTGTATGACAAATTTAATTGGTTGTGTAAATAAATAACACTAGAAAGACTACAGATATTACTCCGCCTGTCAGTTAACACATAGCACCACTATCAACGATCAATTATTGACGAAATTTAGTTACGCGAGTTCATATTCACATTATTATTAATATTTAGTGTTCTGTCTGACGACAGGTCCATATGAACAGGATCCTTCCATCCTTTTCTCGGACTGGGACCTGTTCATATACGTTCTTGGCAGATGATCCAGAAGTGGTTTGCCATTGCCTTCTTCTGTGTGTGAATGGAGTAATTGTTGGGATGCCACGGAGAAACCGGGGAAGCCCCCGGAGGAAAACTCCGTGTTGCCTAGACCACGGCCTTGCCCAACACAAGTTATAAATTCGGGCACCGCCGGGAATCGAACCCGAGACACCAGGATTACAAGGCCAGCGTTCTAACCGCTAGACCACCGTGGCAGGTTCATATTCACATATAGAAATAAAATATAACTGTTCTACAAATCAGACAGATTGCCATTATATGTCATCTAAATAGACGTAAATTAGGCCTAAGTTAACAAAGGTTCATGTCCTTAAATCAGCTATTCAGAGGATTCTGTATACCGTGGCTCTAGTGGCGCCCCACTGCAAACGTTTGCACAGTCGTTATCTTAATATTGTTGACGATAGTAAATTAAGATGATTTATCACTTTTTTAAACTTCAGGAAGTAGCTGTTTACAACAATAAAAGGATTTACGCACCTAGAAATCTGGTCTTTAATAAGGTATCTTATATTTTGTAATAAGATTTTGCTTTCTGCTGATTAAGTTAATGTAGCGGCTAACTGAAGAATTTTATTCGATATCCGACCGGAATCCTGTCTCTTCTGACAGACGTTTGGTAAGATTCGCCACTATTTCCAGCCAATGTCAAGATACTGTCTTCAAACAGGTTATGACAACCTCCTTCCAAATCGTTGCCCATTCGCCATTCATAATTCTCTTCCCAATTCATACAACATAATATATGGAATGTAATATAAAAATTCACCAAAACATAAAAAATCTTTTGTTTTATCTTTCTGCTTCAAAGTTGTATTAATTAAACTGTATCTATTTTTTATTTGTTTATTTGGTTATTTTATGACGCTTTACTAACTGCATGTAATACCAGACGGTGAATATTAAGATTATTATTTACGGTAACGTTATAAAGACGTGGAGGAAACAGACAAGATCAGGTTTCGAACCGGTAACTTTCAGCACGCGACTCAGACAAAATATGCTACACTTAATCACATGATAATCAGCCGCACTGTCAAAACAGAAGTCATAGAATAATACATAACCTAAAATCCCAATATTTTTTCAATTATTTAACATAAACTAATAGCATAATGTTTAAAGAAAAACTTTAATAATAGGATTCGGAAAGAATTATATAAGCATGGCGTAAAGACAATAAAAAAAATTACTAGTCAGAAACAGAACTGAAGTCATCACAGCGTCCACTAGATTACGTCCATGTTATTACTTCCCTAATCAAAACAAATACGTATTTCTTTGAGCAGGCCCATACATCCATTTAATTACTGGGAATTTATAACAAATCATTGAATTTTAAAACGATGTATTAAACCCAGCACACTGAATACTGACAAACGTTGACAAAAATTTCCAAGTCCGTATTTACATTTAACGAATTGCGAGCATGAAACATATTCACAAGACAGAATAAAGAAACATTGTGTTAACGTATTTTCTTCCTACTCACCCGATGTTTATATCAATGTGAGTGAATAACTCTTTTGAGACAACGTCCCAAAAATCCAGTGGTGTCTTCTCTTCACGTGCGTTATTTGAAGATATTTCTCGCTTTGGTATAATATTCACGCAACACGTTCTAGCGAAAACTCTCGTAGCAATGTAGCAACGCGGAGTAATACATTTACACACGACCGCTAGCAGTCACGGCAAGCAGCCGACTAAAGACCTGCATAAACTAGCGTACCTTCATGCGATCTACATCTAGGGGCTTAATGCGCAGACTCCACTGCTAGCTTCCTCGCAAAAAGAAAAACAACTTTCAAGAAGACATTCCTGTAATGTGTGATATTTGATATCGAACTCATAAATACTGTGACAGTCGACCCGTGTGACCAAGACTGAGCTAGCAGCGCTAAACCAGCTGATATCTTCCGTAAAATTTTAGAATGGGGAGAATAATGGCTTATTTAACCACGTACTGTTTGATGAAAAAATAACAAGCTTAACACATTTAAGACGTTGGTACTATGTAAAGATGATACTACCATTTTGTCCCTTGGGGAAGGAGTTTGATTAGAAGCTGAGTATCCCTAAGTAGTCAGGGGGTGGTAATGTGAGAAAAAAGAAAAATTATTGTCCGTGCCAGGAATCAAAACGCTGTCACATAGTAGGCAGTCTGCATAGTAACTGAGCTGTCTACCTGTGTATGGAAAAGCGTTATAGTCTACACTGTACCTTAGCTTTTCTGGATAATTTTTCTGAGAAATTTTAGAACCTCTTTTATTCGCATTTGATAGGACCTTTTGAACGAGGCGAAGGGCCGTTGAAAAATTTTTAGACTTGTATATTATACAGAGTCAAATGACGGGGTAATAATACCGATTTTCCAAAAGCAGAGAATACTAAAACAGCATATATACTATTATAGCCACATCACCACTTCCGTTTTAGATAAAAACCTCTGTCACAAATATCGAAAAATATATAAACAATACAAAAATCTACCGTCACAATGATAATTACAGACTACAGTTATACCAATTACACTTATTCGTGTATTTTTATTTATTTCCCTGTGTCTCTACAGTTCTTGGAGAATTTTGGCGGCTTTCGTATGGGAAGTTTCGAAAATGTTTTCTTCGAAAGTTGGTTACGCTCTTAGAAGGGTGTTTAGCCCTTCAAAAGGCCTGTACTTACAGAGGACAGTATAAAACATAAATATGCAGACTAACATCCATGCCTTGAATGGGATTGAAACACCCGATTCCAGTGTCCAAATGCCCAAGATCCCAATCTTAGAACGCTCGGTAACTGTGATATTACGTAACCTTTAAAACCCAGCGGCAACAATATATACCACCTGCTTTAACAACCAATTAACTCTGCGTTTTAATCACAGAGAGTATTTGTTGGGTTTATATAGAGATAATTTCCATAATGAAGAGTGATTATTCCTCTAAGCAGAATAACCCAATTGATGTTTGTAATGAAAAAGTATTGTGTTATATTTGGTACACGAAATAATTTGTTATATATTATTTAAATAAGCTTGGACTTCATTTCCACCAAATATTCCGTTACCAAAATTAACATCAAATTTCAAAATTAGTATCGAGTGCAGTAAGACCCTTTGATAATAACATTTCATCAATCTACCTTTTCCATTTCTCAAATCTTTTAATTTTCTTCAAAATATCTTTGACAATAGGGCGAACTGACACTACCTGGGAACCTACACAACCAGAGAAATTTCCTTTCCCCACCATTAAATGGATTCTGTCGCTACTCGTTTCCCACTTTCCCTTTCTCAAGCAATTCTTATTAAAAATATTAAACATATATCATTCAATGGACTATATCGAACATAATTGTGGTGTAATGAATTAACCACTATAACAAGTCTTTAGCCAGGCGCCACTGCAGACAGATTAAAGCGACTATGTACCTAAATACACAGAGATTTTAAGTTTTCGGGTGTTATAGTCACTTAATAAATTTCATAGAGCGTAAAATGTTTCCGCACTCTGTTCTGTCAGTGCCTGATTGCTTAAAATAAATGTTCCACCAGCCTTTCCCGCGTCATCGACTTCCTGAGGCCTTGTGAGCTTTTGCGGGGCCTCTTTTCCGTATAATCAATCATACAAGACTCCAACTGCGGACAAGCGATGTTAACTGGCAGTTATTCTACCGGGTGCATTAAAAATAGTTCTTCTGCCAGTGTAATGATGCATGTTTCCTTCCACTGTTTCAAAAGTCTGATAAGAAATCTAAAGTCTCTCGGCTGTCTTAAAGGTAACATCATTTTCACGAGGTAAACCCCCATTTTTACTAAAGACTTTGAAGATTAAGTCACGGCAATTGGTATAGAAGAAACGCCTTTAAAGTTTAAACTAAATCAGTTTCAGCTTTTGAAAATGAAGCTCGTTCAAATAATATTCAATAATTCAATCCGTACTGCAAAGTAAACACAACTACTTACCATTACAAAGATCAGCTGGTTAGTGTTAAATCCTTATTTAAAATCTAATAGTCACACTGGCAGCCGAGAAATTACCTGCTTTTAATAAAATAATATATTCATTATAGATTTCGCAGAATTCCGCCATTTTAACCAATTGTTTCCAATAACACACACAAGTCTTTTCTCCATCAAATATGTTTACCATTCATGAGCGACCCTCGTATATATATATAAACTTCTTGCGTGAAGTTTCTGGACTAAATGTTTCACAATTTTGTTTACAGTGTGTCCCAGAAGTATGTATAAACACTTTCAATAAATTTGAATTGCCGGAAACTCAATTTATCCTCCGCCATTTCGTATATCTGAATCATGTTTTATTTTCATAAGCTATTCAATTTATGTTAAAATAACAGATTTTCCTGTAGATGTGGCGATCTATATTCATACAAACATGTGTAATAAACGAATAAGTTTATGTATTTATACAAAGATCTTTGCCATTATTTGTGATTATTTAAAGACCTCACATAAATTCATCAGAAAAAGTTTCAAATCTATCACACAAAGTAATTAATATCACTTTAAATAATACTGATATAACTTAAAATCGGTTCAAGACCAGCTAATATCAAATCCGCCACTGAGCACAAATTCGTGTTAGTTTTATCAACAAAAATCCTAACAAGTTACTTCCTTCATTATGAGGTTTAGTAACTGCATTTTACCCATAGAGTGCATTTATGATTCTCAGAGTAAACAGCGATTATTTCCTTAAGCAGCATTAACCAATTGATCTTTGTATTGGTAATGGGTCGTGTTTTCTTTGAAGTAAGAACTTAATTTTTAAATATAATTTAGACAAATGTTGTATTTAAAGAGTTAAATCCCCTGGACATAAGGATTTAAAAGACGAAATAATATCCACGTTAATTGAAGGTCGATGGAACAGTAATCGTCAAAGTAAAACTGAATTAAATCTTGTCCAATGACAATTGTTCTCTTCATATGAAAAATCCTACACGGCCTGCCCGGGATTAGACTAGGATGACGCGGAAAGAAATATGTTTCTAACCCCCTTGAAAACGGCTTCAAATAAGACCTATTGCAGTCTAAAATGAATGCAGAAGCAGAACTGGTATCTGGCTTTCCACTTATCTTGACGGCATGATCTTGGTATTTTGAATCCAGATCTTTCAATTGAGTGGTTTTACCTTTTTCATCCGATTCTCTTCAGTGAGTAAAAAAAATTCTGTATATTGGAATAAGTCACAGACACAACGTAGAAATTGGTTTCTTGGTGATCCGCCCTCACCCCAATTCGTTGTGTGTCACAGAGCTCCTTGTCTTTTTGCAGTGTCGCTGCCGGCAGTCAAGAATCTTGAACAAACACAAATACATACCAGAACTACTCCCCTCTGCTACCTTCAATTTTAGACGAAAGAAATAAAAACTTCGTATCTGTTACAGTCACAGCCAAAATTATACTTATCAAAATTATTTAAAATATATACCCACATTATATGTGCGTGAAAATTTCAAATAAAAATAAATCACATTCAAAATAAATTTAATATAAAATAATAAACCCGCTAATGCATTGATGGATATCATCTGGGTTTGTTGTTGTGTAGTCTATTAGATGTTTACCGACGTTTCAGAAGTGCTCATTGCCTCCATCATCAAAGCATCCAGAAGACAGACATCATTGTGAGATCTGAAGTTTACAAAGCTGTAATGAAAACGTTGATGTTCTGAGTTTTGGCGCCGTATTGATTATTCGGTAGATGCCAGTGTTTGGGAGAAACGTACTATCCTCATCTTCAGTGCTGAAGACCAGTTAACACGCGCGCTAAGCCCCAGAAGAACATCATCGTGAAAGCCAACTTTATATTTGCCGCCATGAGAACCTGAAACCTCACACACACTACTCCGTACTTCGTTGAGTCAGTTCAGCCAATTTCAGATTTTCACAACCTATTGCCATGATATATTTAAAATTATCCTTTTGTCTGCAGACATTTATGGCCTAACAGTTGAATCTGTCATTTACAATATTACAAAGTCCACTTCTCGACAAAACTGAGCTATTATTACCACGGGAATCATCAGTACGTCTTTTCTCATAAGAGTAACATCAGTCCAAGTCTTCATTGCACGTCGGCAGCCTTATATATAGTTTGTTTCCAGATATAACTACATGAGTCCTGGACTCATGTTATTTTACCGGTTCTGTTTTGGGATTTTACCGAACGAAATCACTTAATCCCACAGCGAATTAAGTTAAATAGAAATCTTCTTTTCAGGTTTTCGGTTGTACTCCAAGAACTCACGATAATACTTCAAATCAGGACAATTCTATTAAAAACATAAAACTATAAATTAAACTCACATTAATACATCAATCTTGAAACCCAGTCTAGTGAACATGAGACGATCCTAAACAAAATCATTCCTCACAGTGGCATGTGAGCCGGACTGCCTCACTTTATCGTCTGTGCCTAAGATTCACTGTTGGTAATTTTATTCGTCTTTTCACATAAATGCAGTGACTTTTGAATGTCAGTGTACAGTCTACCTCTTCAATGAAAAAGAAGACAGTAAAGTTGACGGCGGACGAATAGAGAACCGACTTGATATATTGAAATCAAACCTTAGTCTTATAATCTTCTCAAGACTCCATAGTACTCCATCTCTGATGCCACACTGCCTAATCCTATACCAGCTATTAATTTGACTGTTTCAAATTATAATACAAGTTAGAATGGTCCTAAAAAAATTAAAACTCATAAAGCGGCTATGAATTTTCCGCCGCTGACAGCGTATAAGTAATGAAAGCAAAGATGCTACAGTTCCAAAAATTACACGGTACATTTCACTTTTTTAATTTTTAAGTGGGCTTCAAAAACTTATATTCATCACGTCTGTCAACAAGCAACAATACTCAAATTTTTTGAACAATTCGTATAAAATCCGGTATCATAGACTAAATTGTGTCGGGATGTTTTGATTAAATGCGGAGGACTTCCGGTTCATACACAGAGGTACCGCCGTAGTCGAGCGGCAACTTCTTCATCACGTCTGTAATGCGGGGAAGTAACACGTACAGGCGTTTCTCTTAAGTCGAATTCAAGGTTTACCACAGTTACACACAAGGAAATGAATAAATGTGCATTTATCGTTTAACTGATATTTTTAAGAACCTATCGATTCTATATTAGATAGGTCGACAACAGTTGTTTCTTCTGAAATGCTGTTATTTACCTACAAGTCTATATGACGTTACAACTCATAAGACAAACATCGATATTCTCAAAGTCGTGAGCATCCCAAATCTCTCCCTTGCCAATAATTACTCTACCCATGTTTTGTTTTCACCACAGCCTGTGCTGAGAGCTACAGGCCAACATTCGGCAAAGGATATCGATCATTTGGGACTTAAGTTCTCTCGCATGACATAACCTAACCTTGAAATCCTTCATCACTGAACTTTTATGCTAACCACTAAATCAAAAGGCCACACAATAATCAGAATCAGAGTTTTTCGGCGTAAAAATCGTTGGACCCCAGAGGATTTGAATCTCTCTTCTCGGTTTAATAGTAAAAGTAAAACATAAAAATTTTTACTAAATATATATGTCCCGCGCCTTAGCCGCGCGGTCTAAGGCATCATGCTTCGGTAGGCATGTGACCGTGAGGCCACCAGCCAAGCTAGTCGGCTTTGGCTCTCTGGAGCTGTTACGCCACGGATTTATTTGTTATTTTATTTATTTAAATATATATACATTCAATAAATGGAATAATTACATTTAATAAACTAAACCATTACGTTGGCACTTAGGGCATTAGTAAATATTGTGTAGGTGTTCAAAATGACAACTGTCAGCTTCGTGGCACAGTTAACAGCGGTGTAAAACTGACTGAAAATTTTAATATTTTTTTATTATGATGTGAATATATTTCTGAGACATCGTTCTTTATTAAGGTACATTAGTAGTAAATTTATGAAATTAATAAGTCACAGTTTAAGTAATTTTATAGGTTTGGGAGCCTCAAAATATTTTATTCATATCAAGGGAGCCTCAGATTAAAGGAATTTTGGAACCACTGGACTAGACAATGGAAAAACACAAACGTAGAAACTTTATAAATTTAAAAGACGTAGTCACACGTTTTCCAGTTTGAAACACAAAGACACCAACTGATGACGATACATTTCCAAACATGTATTGACTTATTTTAGTCTCATTTAATTTTCTGTTTATTAAACGACGCTGACACTAGTTCAGAATGTTATCATCCAATGATAAACTGAGTAATTGATTAATTTTAACGTACGTGGAAAGAATTTTTCATAACTTACTGTAAGGTAATTTTCCGAAATTGCCTGGAATGACCTAGGAATTTCACAAGGTACCAAGTCTTCGAGTCTAGACTTTAAGCCGGGACCATCCAAATACGAAATAGGAATTAAGTAACAGGCATAAAAATATAAAATTAATATTAATATGTCATTCGCAATTCGTATCCCGTTTAACTCTGACAGCTTCAATAAAGGTTTCAATTTAAGAGAATTTCCATGACTACAGGAGATTATTTCTCCATCAGATACGCCCTGGTTAACTCTCCATGCTCTAACGGACACTAAAAATCGATAGTGTTCAACATAAGTGCCTCCAGAGTAATAATCCTGTCAATATTACAGAATATTAAGAATTTTTTGGGACCAGGACACAAGAACACTTCTTAAGTATAACTTGAAGTTTTCACAGAGGTGAGTCTGATAATTGCCCTGATGATGGAGGCAGCATGGACCTCTGAAACGTCGGTTAACTTCTAGCAGACTACACGGCGATAAAACTCACAAGACAGACATCTTAAGAAAATTTTATGTCCGAGGCTTTGTGTGTTGAATTCGGATTTTATTAATACCCTTTTACCACTCGTTTCCATCCTCCGAACTTCCAATACCTGAATATTATGGTACTGGCATTGCGAATTTATGCAGTTGGCAGTTTCAAATTGGCTATCTCTGACGTGAGTCGAGTTTCAAACGCAGATGCATGTAAGTGCCACACCCATTCTGCTACGGCTGCATGAGGTAATATCATAGTTAGTTGTTACCAATCCTGCAAGCCGCCAATCCAATGGACACAGGGATAAGCTCAGTAATAACGTGAATCCGACCACACATATGCCCCTAAAGCAAAGTTTATAACACGTGAAACTTAGTTTCTAAGCCCCAGACGCGATTAGTCACAGAAACTAATATACATATGATATAGAGGATTAAAATTATGCTTAATTTCCACACGAAAACGACTTTCATATTAACATACTTGTACGTACTACTACCATAATAAAATTCTAAACTCTTTTATCATAGTAAAAACAGTTTAAAACAAACATTATATATGCACCAACTATAGGGCTCATTTAGCTACATTAAAAGAATTTTGTATTTTGTTATGATCGTTAGAAAGAAACTTTTTCTGAAAGATATGATTTTTGACATATCTGCATAATGCAAATAATATGACCAACCAAAATATGTCTTCTAAAACAACGTAAATTCAAACACAACAGCAAAAATTAAGATATATAAACTTTGGAAATATTATTCAAATTTATTTTACGTTCTTGAACCTAAAAGCAATTAAGAGTTACATCCTTTTCCATTAATACTGTAAATCGTTTCAGGATTGTCCATGTCTAATTACATTTATAATTCTCTGAGTTAATCAAAATAATCTTTGACACTGAATCAATTCAATTTTATAAACGTGCCAAAATTATGTTTTTATGATTTCCTTGGTGCATTTATCAGATTTCAAGATAAGAAACCTTGGAACCAGTAAAATTTTCCATATAACCTTCACTTTGTATGTTTCTTTTCATCTCTGCCAAAAATTTGTCAGTGGGACCACGGTTCCGGAGAATCTGACGTAAATACGTCTATAAGGAAAGGAAGTTTATACATTGGCATTATTCTAATTATTTCCTTTATACATGCTTTACAATTGAGATAAGTTTGATTAAGACATTGCTTATTCAACTTGAATTAGTTACGCTTAAGATGGTTCTGTAGTAGATGAATGTAATGTAAAGTAATGTATTTTAATGTAATGAAATGTAATGTAATGTAATGTGACGTTTCCTAGGTAACAACAACGCCGAGTAAACAGATGACGTTCCCTAGGTAAGCATTGTTACACTTTTCGTTCCCCTTTTTCGTTACACTTTTTTGCCGAATGACCCTTCCTTATAGACGTATTTACGTCAAAAAATATATATAAGAATGGAATAAAATCTGTTATACGATATAAAAGTACAGAAATGTTCTAAGCAAATTAATATATTTACTATATATAAAGTTCAATGATTACTTTTGTTCTGGAAGGTAGATGTACTTTACTCTGTTCTCATAACACTTAAATGACGTCTGACAACACACAGCGCCGCGCAGTAGGCGACTGTCTTACTAAACACAACATGGTCGATGTTTGTGACTTGATGGTGCTGTTCTCTATTGACAGTTTGTGATAGTATGAGTATGGTAGCGAAATGGTCATGTTCTTCAAGCACCTTATTACAATTCATGTAGCCTCTTGATTACAAACTGTCTTCATAAACAATTCAGTAAAACTATTATGCAGAACTCAACAGAATCAGTATCATTTGGACCTAGATTCTTAGAAAGAAATTTCTGAACTATATCACTGCATTTCATTTATAAGATTTATAAGATTCGGCAATCTTAGATGTCACGAGGTTACGTAGTTATATGATAAAGGCGGATGTTAGGTTCTTTCTCTTGGTCAATATGCACTTTGCCAGACCATACTTCTTCCAGTATTGTGAATAAAATAAGAATAGACTTTGGAATAAGATATACGATCAAAAACAGTGTCTTAAAGCAAAAAACACAAAAGATAAAACACACGGAATTATCAGATAATGTAAGACTATTATCCATTAATTTGGAGCGAAGTTGGAGTTATTGTGTTGAGGTCAGAGGTCAGAGATCTTAGGTTCTCATGGCGGCGTGTATGAAGACAACCCAGAGAATGGAGACAGTGTGCACCTCTTGAACGTCAGTCAACGTCTATGAGATTAGACGGCACAACAACCCAGAAATCTGTAATTTTTCCCCTACATTCCCCTCCCACGCCAGCCAA
>NW_019059585.1:777149-788333 GCF_000696155.1 Zootermopsis nevadensis | reverse complement strand
TTTTTTCTGAATTTACTTCTAGCCCCACCTGTCTACTAGCCTCTAGTAAAACTTCTGCGTTCCTCTTTATTGTATTCACATCGTCCCCCAATAAATTAAAATCATCAGCATATGCCAACAGCCGATGTGTCCCATTCAATTGAAAACCCTCCTGCCTATCTTGGACTTTCCTGATGGCGTATTCTAGCGGAAAGTAATAATGTAATAACAAAGTAATCTGCCAGAAAGCAAGATATTTAGTAATGTAAATAAAAGCATATATAGAAATTTACATTAAGTATGCTTTGAATTTTGTGTGAAATTTCGAAGAGCACTGTTACTATAATGATATTGAAAAGTAATGGGATAATGTTTGATTGCAGAGTCATGAAGAGAAACCCAATTCAGACATTATTGTCAAAAGAGACAGGCAAGGAACATCTCTCAGCGTCACGTTTTCAAAACAGAGAACAGCAGATTGAGGAACTAATACACGCGCAAGAGTGCGCTCCATGTCCGATTATAGTTTTACATATGAATACATCAGATGATGTGACAGTTGTTCGGAAGAAGCTAGATGACATTGATAAAGTCACCGCAGATTTCGAGATGAGAAAAATTAATGACACTATGAAAGGACTGAATGAATTTTTTGTAAAGATCTCATCTGAAAATGTAAAGCTACAAAATACAATGACAGAAATGTTGCAGCAGTACAAAAAAATTACAAAAATTGCAGAAGGTTTGAATGACACTGTAGCCAAAATATCATCTGGCAATGCGACACAGCTTCTTAAAATGGCACAGTTGGCAGAACAGCAACACAGAGAAGTAAGAAAAAAAGATCTGAAGCATGAAATTAATCAGCCTAATAACTTTGTTCAGAAGAAAAACATCACAGTTATGAGAATTAACAAAGCAGATGAACATCGAAGTGTCTCAGAAAGCAGTGAAATCAAGGACAAGCAGGTAAGTCATTTATTTCCAGTTTCTATAAACCTAGCCCCCTCCGCCCAATTGGCACATTCATCGCCCTGATGACGGAGGTCATACTGCCACCGAAACATTAGTAAACATCTATGAGACTACAGAGCGCAACAACCCAGAAGACAGAAATCTTCATTTTCATCCTGTTGCGATAGTCTGAGGAGGTTTAAACGGAACTTCAACGGAAGTTGGCTGGCTGCTTTGTGGGTTGCTGTGCTGTGGAGTCTGATAGAATTTACCGACGTTTGAGAGGTGCCTCGGTGATGATGGAGGCAGCGGTCACCACCAAAATGTCCCTATACTTTTACCAAATTACACAGCACAATAGCCCAGAAAGCTGCCATCTTCATATTTATCACCATTAGAACCTCAAAGGCGTCTTGAGAGAGGACACAAAACGGTAGTGAATGTTTTGGATTTTACAACAGCTGAGCTAATCCTCGTAAAGGTTTCTGATGTATAAAGTGAAGCTTTTACGGCGAATGAAGTTGATGAATTTCAGCTGAGCTATTAATTCGCTTCTGATGGAATGCTCTGGTTCGTGGAATTTGGTATTGAACATTTCATATGCACTTGTATTGGGGATGATGATATTCTGGTTTCTGGTGCCATGTGGGTTGCTTATGTTAATGTTTTGAAGAAGCCGTGGATATGGAGATGGTATACTTCCCTGAAACGTTTCCATCTACCAGCCTTTCCGCATGTCACCAGAACCTAGGTGGATAATCATCATCATCACCGTGATAATCTCAAATTTTGTATTAAGGACTTCTCTAGTGGGTCCTTGGATACACAAGGACTCCAAGATGGCGGTCACCCTATTTATCTGCTGTCCGCAACTGTTAAACAACTGAAAGTTCACTATTAGATTTCTATAACTTTCTCAGTGCGATAACCAGACATGAAACATGTCAGTGCATAATGCCTGTCATCTTCATCCTTTCCAGGATCCTGCTAAGCCTAACAAAAAAGATTTCCAGAACATCGTTAGTCCTGTCAGGAAAACCCAGGCACTGACCAAGCATCAAACAGATAAAAACCCATTAAAAAATGGTGAAGATTCCAAATTACTTAAATCCGAACCAGGTACATGACAGAATCTGTTATCGATTTGTATTTCTTGCTATCAAGAAACAATATATTAATTAAATTGCTATGGCGTGAATTGGCTGATGAATGACAAGCAGTAAGATGTTTGATACTGGAACATTTTACTCCTGGCACCACCAGAAGTGGTGCTAGTGCTGCAGATCATGAGCTAAATGGCTCTATAAATCTGTGTTAGCATCTCAGGTCTACGCCGTATAGCCGCGCGGTCTGAGGCGTCATGCTTCGGACCGGCGATACGGAATGCGCGCTGGTTCGAGTCTCGGGGAAAGAAATTTCTCATGAGCTTTCGACCGGTGTATGGGACCGGTGCCAACCCAACATCGTGAGGAAATTGGGGAGCTACAATGGGTAGCGTAATCCTGTCAGGAAAGCTAGCAATGACTGGGGGTTCGTCGTGCTGACCACACGTCACCCTATATCTGGTTGGATGATCGTTCACCTCTGCTTAGGCATGTGAACGTGAGGCCAGCAGCCAAGCTAGTCGGCTTTGGCTCTCTGGAGCTGTTACGCCACGGATTATTATTATGTGTCAGATTATGTAGCATCGATGATGTAATGTTTAGTCATGGTTGCCATTTATTACTTATCACACGGAACGTTGACGTTTGACACGGTATCAACAAAATGTGCATAATTAATATTTTCATACCTGTTATTTTTATTTATAATTCATTACTCTATTATCAGAAGAATGACCATAAATTTTAATTTTTTTGCTGGGGAAAATATTCATTCCTGAGAAGTACATATAAAGAAGACGGTTTAGGATTATTATATGTAAAATATAAAATTTCTCTGGTTATGAAAGTATCTTAGTATTTTTTGAATAATCAAAACTAGGAGATTATAATGGGCTGGTCACATAAATAGTATGGAGAAGCAAGAAATGCATATAGAATATTTGTGAAATGGGAAGGACAAAGGTGACGTGAGGTTATAACATTAAGATGGGTTTCAGGGAAATATGTTGCGAGCCTGTAATTCAAGCAATTTGTAGTAATTTCATATTTTATATATTAATTGTTTTCTGTATTTTGTTAAGATACCTTTGAAACTACATGTTAACAATTAAGGCTAATTTGTCTTAAATTTAGTGCTTTTTAATATCTAAAAGTCTTGGAAATGTTCATGATTATTTGATATTTCATAGCTTTTGCACACTTACCTGCAAAGCAATATCCTGAACACTGTAATGGGTTTTTATGTTGACAACTTCAATTTACAGCCCTTCTCAGGAAATTAGTGAAAAAAATTACTACCGTTATGAAAACCGAATGTTCATTGCCGTATTTACAGGAGTCTGAGATTAGTCCTCGTGCTCCAAACTTAGTTCCTTAAGGTCTGTTTAATATTATATTCCTGTCTACCTATATACCTTCCCAGTTTCCTTAAGAATTTCCAAACCATAACTGTATATGCATTTATCTTCTTCCAATATGTGCTATATTCGCCCATTCTTCTCATGCTACTTGATTTTATAATCCTAATAATTACATTTAAAGAGTTGAAACTTTGAAGCTACTCATTATGCAATTTTCTCCAGTTCTGACCACTTCATCCATCTCAGATCCAAATAGTCCCCTTCACACCATTCTCAAACACCTTAATCTGTATTTTTCTTTTTCTGTGAGAAACTAAGTTTCACATCCACGAAACACAACCGTTTGTATGTTTCAGTATATATTTTTCAAATAACAGACAGAAATACAAAATATCGTAATAATTTTGAATATTTCATAAAAAAAGTTGCATATACAGTAACTTAGATCGATAGAGAGACTGGTGTTCCTCCCTAATTATAATGGACAGTCCATTCAGTGGATGAATTACTTGGTTTACTGTATAAGTTACTTTAATTATGCATGTGAAATAAGGGTAGGCTACTTACATTTTTCTGTAATTATGATACTTTGTTACAGCCGAAAGTTTAAACTTTCCCAGACTGAAAGATTTTGAGACAATCGAACGAGTAGGAAAAGGCAGTAAGTACAACATTCTGCTAATACTTCGCAAATAAGCTGTGCATTTCTCTTTTTTATAAAACAAACCCCTGATTTTATGAGCGTGTGTAGGTCAATAGGCAAATAGTAATAACAGCTGCTCTGGATGAAAGAAAAATACATCTTAGTTGCAGTTTAATAACACTTGCAGGAGTTTGATTTATATAAACATATCTGCATAAATATAAAAGATTTTAAACAGTTGTAACTGATTCTGTATTAAAATCAGGGCTGTGGAGTCGGTACTAAAACCTCCGACCCCTTCATTAAATCTCAATATGTATTAATAAAGCTACTAAAATTTTAAATGGTACCATAAGAGATTTCATCACCACGTGAATCATCGAGCTACTTTTTAGATTTATAACCTATATTTAAATATAAGTCTAATGGTTTTTGTAAAATTTGTTGATTTGTGGGAAGTTTGTATTCTTAAGGTACCGGAGCCAAAGTTACAAACCACTGTTCCCACACCATGTAGTTCAACGCGTCATTGAATCTCCCTAAGTGTGAGGCCACCGGCGGCTCACACGGCAGCGAAAGTGTTAAAATAGTATTTTCTTTAGAGTTTATATCGAGGTCGGAGTCAGTACAATTTTTCTGACTCCAACTCAACCTAAAATTGCTTCTACTCCGACTCCACAGGCCTGATTAAAATAACTGTGAACAGTTGCTAACTAATCATAAACTTTTTAAACTCAGAGCCAAATCTTGATTAATAATGTTTGACCGAAATCATGCATCAGAATTACCAGATTTTTTTTTATTTTAGAATTCATAATCAGTGGTTGAAGATGATTAGAATTAGCTGAATTGTTAATGTCTAAACTACATCAAACAGCAAAAATTAATTTTTAAATTGTGTGTGAACAGGGTTGCTAATTAAACAGTTCAGAGTTTGTGTGACTCAAAGAAAGATACTCCAAAGAAGATTCAACACGTGTATTATAGCAGTAAGACTTATGACAAGAACAGAGTTAAATGGAATTTTATCTTTGTCACTGTAGGGCCATTCATAGTAGCCACTTGAAATTATGTCCTTTTATCATCAAGTTCCACAGCTACGACACTGGTGGCTAGTGCTTTTAGTGCTTGAATGGTAGACCAAAAAAGAACGTGTATTCAAAACTTTCCTTTTATTCTAGATTCCACAAATACAGCTGACTGTTGTTGAGCAAATGGCAACTTGAATAATAACTATGTACTATTACAGCACTACCGCCACGGTCGTCTAGCGGTCAGAACGCTAACCTTGTAAGCCTGGGGTCCCGGGTTCAATTCCCTGTGGTGCTCAGATTTATAACTTGTGTTGGGCAAGGCCGTGGTCTAGGCATCACGGAGTTCTCCTCCGGGGGTTTCCCCGGTTTCTCCGTGGCATCTCAACAATTACTCCATTCACACACAGAAGAATGCAATGGCAAACCTCTTCTGGATCATCTGCCAAGAAATTATATGAAACAGGTCTCTTTCAACCTGAAGAGGATGGAAGGATCCCGTTCATACAGACAGAACACTAATTAATTAATTATTGACTGTTACAGCATTTGGAAAAGTTTACCTAGTTCGGAAGACTGGTGGTGTCGACAAAGGCGCATTGTATGCCATGAAGATAATGAACATCGGGAAGACTATGTCTAAAAAAATTGACCCTGAACAATATAGAATAGAATGTAATATACATGAAAGAGTTTCTAATGTTCCGTTTCTGGTGGGACTCTATTATGCGTTCAAGACAGAAACAAAATTGTGCCTCGCACTGGGTAAGTACATTGAAAAAAAGCTATTCTTGATTCCACTGTGTTTGAGAGGTGATGTAAATAATATGGTTGGGATGGTTGGGATGGTTGGTCGGTGGAGCAGGAAAGGACTTGCCAAAACAGAGCACACACATAGAACTCTCATAATTTTAAATAGGTGCAGGTTATAAATAGGAATTTTTTGTATGAGTCCTTTAGGTGAGGTATAGGACCAACTACAGCTGTTAACTGTTATGGTTAATCATAAGCTTTTAATTGAATAAAAATTTTCTTGGATATTATCCATCGTCTAGTAAATATAAAACGTAAAACGACGTTTCGGAGATGGGACTCTATCTATGGACGGTGTGGTAATGCCTTTTTATTCCGGGACTTTTACTTTTTACTTTGTCCGGAGATAGGGATTAGATCTATCTAGTGGGCCCAACTGTGTAGGAACCTGAAGACGGAGATAGAGTCCCATCTCCGAAACGTCGTTTTACGTTTTATATTTACTAGACGATGGATAATATCCAAAGAAATTTTTATTCAATTGACTCTTCACCATCGTCAAGAAATTTTAGATTTGATACATAAGCTTTTAGTAATATACCCTTTGGGGCATAACTGTTTTTGTATATTTAGAAGTGTCAAGGGGTACACCTGCATCTTCGAATGTATACAAGTATTTGCCTGACTAAAAACCACTGATTTTTCATAACATAGGCCTAAATTACCTTTCGTCAGCAATAAAACCTTATCTGAACCCATAATCTCCACTGATGATTCCTGTACATTGACAAATTCAGTTCTCTCATGCAAGTAAATGGTTAACTGCTAACGAGCTATCTCTAAGTTTAGATAAAACAAAATTTTGAAAAGTTTGTAACAAATGATTTATCATAATGTGCTGTAATTCACATTCAATTGACATTGTTTTGAATCATTTTGACAAACACATTGTGTGCTGTGGTATAAATACATTGTTTTACTGTGTAAATAAGGAGTCACGTTCATATAGTACTGATAAGTGTATACAGTAAGCCCATAAGTGTATGTAACGAACTAACTAGATGGCTTACCGAACCCGAAGGTTCATCACCGAATTAACCAAAGCCCACCACCGGTCCCTGTTTTGGACCAACAAAATCCAGTCTCCTTCAACTCCTATCTCCCGTAGATCCCACTTGATATTATCCTCCCATCTATGTCTAGATCTCCCCAGCATTCTCTTCCCTTTAGGCTAAGTGTGTATAACTAAACATAAATTTTGTTGTCATTTAAATGTTTTTAGAACACGTAGTGCATACAATCACCACCAAATGCACCACAGCAGGAAGGGTGGGGGTAATATTTTCCCCATCTTTCAAACATCACGTGCAGAGTCCAACTTGGGCTACAGATACTGTTTGGAAATAGATGTTCAGCGTGACTCTGTGTACAGATTTCAGTTCATCCTCAACTGGCAGAAGAATCCATTGCTACTTCTTAAACTATTTTTCAGTTTTCAGTCATCTGCAGAACATCACCGTCCAGCAACACGTTTATCGAATTCGATAAAAATCTCATTAGTATTCCGTGATCTCCAGTAGCCGTAAACGTTATTACAATAACAAGATTGCATTATTATCGTTTCAGACTATTATCCTGGTGGTGATATGTGGACTCTATTAAGGAAAAGGGCAAAGCTTACAGAGAACGCAACTAGATTGTATATAGCCGAGATAGTCATGGCTGTACAGCATCTGCATCGGGTAGGTGTACTTTCTCACTCTAATAATCTCCAATAAATTGTATAATAATGTAGTGTAAAACCTAAAAGTATTTAATTCATTGTGTGGCTACAGAATTTTTCAATTTCATTAAATATTTAATTTTTTCACTACATACCAGATCATATTTAATTTGTGTGCAAAAAGTCTAAAATAATAACAAAAGATAATTAATTGCATCTATCCCAGAATTTCAGCTTATTTTTACAAATATTTTTTTAGGTTTAATTAGTATAGTCTCTGATTAGTACTGTCATTTTTATTTAGTCAACAACTATTTCCTCTGTACAGTACTTTGTTGCCACAGAAATTGTACAATATTCACATTTAACATAAGCATTTAGAATTTAACAAAATTCCAAAACATGCTAGCTGCTATGGGAAATCTATTTGTTTGCATTTCCTCTCAGAATGGAATATGTAAACCAAGGACCTGGCACAACGCATGGTTCCAATACAACTGTTTTTACAAATACCGTCATGTTTCTTCACTCCTATGAACCATTCAGAGAATTTTCTTCATATTATTTATTTATGAGTGTTTACAGTAGGAATCTAGTGGTCTATTTAAAACACTTATGCCTTCCCTTCAACAGGCCAGTACTCATATAATATTAATTATTAGCGGAGTGCTCATTATATTACTGTGAGGAATTTGACAAATACATATCACTGAAAATCATAGAAATATATCATTTTTATTATCTCTAAATCCAACATCTTTGCCGAGACTCAAACCCCATAACAGTTTTCGTGTCTGTAACCTTAGTTCCTGTAATCTCCTTACCGAAACAAACAACTTTAGTCTCAGCGACATTCTATATTGTGCTTAGTTTCCAGGTTATAGAAATAACCGTTATCAGGTTTCAAAACCAGGACATTTTTTCTGAAGTTATGACCATCTTAAAATCTCTTCCATATTTCAGAGAATAAGCATATTAAGTTTAGTGCAAATTGGTATGACCATTCTTGAGCTATAATGGAACATACACACAAACACAAATTTTATCTTATAATATATATCTCTACATAAATGCACTGCTGGATTAATCAGAAGGAAAACAAGGCTGTCGCCTAGTATGGCAAAAAACTGAATGAATAAAAAAAAAGAGAAGTAGGGTAACAATTTATTAAGGAAAGAATAAATGTGTTCACATTCCCTATCTTGTAATATGCTGCTGACAATACTTGGTATCAAACAGTTGATATGTGTAGTGACAAACAGTGTTAATTTTTTCACTACATACCAGATCATATTTAATTTGTGTGCAAAAAGTCTAAAATAATAACAAAAGATAATTAATTGCATCTATCCCAGAATTTCAGCTTATTTTTACAAATATTTTTTTAGGTTTAATTAGTATAGTCTCTGATTAGTACTGTCATTTTTATTTAGTCAACAACTATTTCCTCTGTACAGTACTTTGTTGCCACAGAAATTGTACAATATTCACATTTAACATAAGCATTTAGAATTTAACAAAATTCCAAAACATGCTAGCTGCTATGGGAAATCTATTTGTTTGCATTTCCTCTCAGAATGGAATATGTAAACCAAGGACCTGGCACAACGCATGGTTCCAATACAACTGTTTTTACAAATACCGTCATGTTTCTTCACTCCTATGAACCATTCAGAGAATTTTCTTCATATTATTTATTTATGAGTGTTTACAGTAGGAATCTAGTGGTCTATTTAAAACACTTATGCCTTCCCTTCAACAGGCCAGTACTCATATAATATTAATTATTAGCGGAGTGCTCATTATATTACTGTGAGGAATTTGACAAATACATATCACTGAAAATCATAGAAATATATCATTTTTATTATCTCTAAATCCAACATCTTTGCCGAGACTCAAACCCCATAACAGTTTTCGTGTCTGTAACCTTAGTTCCTGTAATCTCCTTACCGAAACAAACAACTTTAGTCTCAGCGACATTCTATATTGTGCTTAGTTTCCAGGTTATAGAAATAACCGTTATCAGGTTTCAAAACCAGGACATTTTTTCTGAAGTTATGACCATCTTAAAATCTCTTCCATATTTCAGAGAATAAGCATATTAAGTTTAGTGCAAATTGGTATGACCATTCTTGAGCTATAATGGAACATACACACAAACACAAATTTTATCTTATAATATATATCTCTACATAAATGCACTGCTGGATTAATCAGAAGGAAAACAAGGCTGTCGCCTAGTATGGCAAAAAACTGAATGAATAAAAAAAAAGAGAAGTAGGGTAACAATTTATTAAGGAAAGAATAAATGTGTTCACATTCCCTATCTTGTAATATGCTGCTGACAATACTTGGTATCAAACAGTTGATATGTGTAGTGACAAACAGTGTTAGAGTCGGCGCAATAGTTTTTGGCCGGTGGAATTTTCAAGCGGAAGGCTAGGAGCGATTCACTTGTGCGATGGTATAATGCTGACTGCACCGAGGAGCTTATCGGACTGAACGCCCAAACGAAAGAGATACACTGACGTTGCCACCTCAGGTACACAGACTAGGCCAGCTCCGGAAGCTTCTCCACTAGCCAAAAACTACTGCGCCGACTATACCAGTCCTTACTTTTTCGGACAGATTGCCTCATGAATAGACACCGTTTGTAATTTAGTCATCACAAATTGCACCTGTGATAATGGGTTTGCTTTCAATTCTGTTTAGTTTTTAGAACAATGACAATGTATTAATATTTAGTATCACATTATTCTCTTCTGTCATGTAAATACAATTAGAAATTATGTATACAGAATCTTTATTCAAACTAATGCACAATATTCACTTCACAAGTCAATTAAATGTGTGTGTGCGGGGGGGGGGGCTGAAGGTTTGCCCAGCCCTGTGCACATAAGTAACAAGGTAAAATGAATTTGGCCCCGTGATATTTAATTTAATCGATATGTTCCATCTTTTATCCCAAATGTGTAAGGAGTTTATTAATTTATTTCTTTCAGATTGGTGTAATCCACAGGGACCTCAAACCAGCAAATATAGTGATTGACTCTCGCGGTCATATAGCAGTCACAGACTACGGACTATGCAAAGAATTTCCTCCTGATTCAAAGGTAAATTTAATATCCGCCTTCAATGCTGTTGAGTTTACTTATAGACACATATAAACTGTAAATATATGAGTTATGTAGACTGCCATCTGTCAGGCAGTACTCTATAATTGAGTGAAATCCAGGTACGAGCACCTTAAAAAGTAGAGAGGTTTCATGTGCCTGAAATTGGACCGTACATGTTTAGGCCGTTTCTCCTGTACCAAAATAAGGGAAAGTAAATGTAAAGCATGTCACAAGTTCTTTGAATTTAACAGGGTAAACTCAAAAGTGTATAACTATTAATACTTTATAGCTTTTTAGGGGTTTTATAACTGGGTGGCTTAGGGAACCCAAAGGTTCATCACCAAATTAACCAAAGCTCTCCACCGGCCCCTGTCCCGGCCAACAAAATCTAATTGTCTTGTGTCTCAAAAATAGTTGCTTATTCAATTACGAGACCATTACCATACTAGTTAGTATTATTATTATTAAGTGTTCTGTCATACGACAGGTCCATTGCTCTGCCCAAAAAGAGCTCTCCA
>NW_019059585.1:753864-765581 GCF_000696155.1 Zootermopsis nevadensis | reverse complement strand
TGACGACAGGTCCATATGACCAGGATCCTTCCATCCTTTTCTCGGATTGGGACCTGTTCATATACGTTCTTGGCAGATGATTCAGAAGTGGTTTGCCATTGCCTTCTTCTGTGTGTGAATGTAGTAATTGTTGGGATGCCACGGAGAAACAGGGGACGCCCCCGGAGGAAAACTCCGTGTTGCCTAGACCACGGCCTTGCCCAACACAAGTTATAAATTCGGGCACCGCCGGGAATCGAACCCGAGACCCCAGGATTACAATGCCAGCGTTCTAACTGCTAGACCACCGTGGCGGTTCAAGTAGATACTGCCATGCAGTATATACATTTTTTCCTATTATTCTGGTCTTTATCTTTTTACAGATAAAGTGTTAATAACAAATAATCTCTTTAGTTTCGGTGATTGTATACCAACAAGGAAAATGGAAGAAAATTGTTAAAGATGAAATACATAACTGCAGAATTTAATATATACCACGTATTTGACCTCAAATATTTAACATTCAAGTCCATTCCAGACAGTTAATATATAGCATCATGCGTTTAACTGTGAACACGTGACAGGCCGTCAACAATAAGAATCAGATTTGTTGCGCTCTTCAATTGTTAAAAATTAACAACTTTGGTTTCCATAGAAATGCGTAATTAACCAATTTAAGTTTGTACTAATGTGACACACAGAATAGTTCACTCTTATCTTGGATTCACCATGAAAAAGTTAAGACGCTTTTGCTTCGGAGTATCGGACAGACCTGAGGTAAGTTGTAAAGAACGAGTAGTAACACATTTGTTAGAATTCATAGTTATTGGTAGAAGTAGAAGTAATGTTAAGTGCAGGCAGAGAACTTATTACGTAACTATAGATTTTGTCTATGTAAACATTATCACACATAGTTTTGCATAGTCGCAATTTTGTAATTATTTGCCAAGAAATAATATTTATTGCAGAATTTATAAGCATGTTTAAACTCTAAGATTGTCTCTACACAAACTTAAAATGTCTGTTTCAATTTCGCATTATTTGATTAGTTACCGCAGTTACACACACACCTGAGTCATGGTGATTTTGTGACCTGTATTTTTCCTTCAGATAGGAAAATACATTAACAAATGGTTTGAAGTTTCCAAGACAATAGGCAATAGACCAAACACGAAGTTTCCCTCCTTAGCCTGAATTGAAATGTAACCATTTTAAAAGACCCATGAATTCTGGTGTCATTTAGCGTACATTAATTCCAACAAGACTTAGTGACGTAACAAACCAGACTTTTATACACTGTAATGAGTGTGAATAAAAGTTGTAGAAAAAGTGTTATTTTTAAGTAGACATAGATTTCTCAATGTTTTAATCTTCTTTTCCAGCGTGTTCAAAGACACAAGGTCGTCACGAATAATGGTGCCGAGAAGACCAAGGCTAGGTATGTAAACTGCACTGAGCTCAAAATTATATACTCGACGTGCATCAAATACACAAGCTATTGACTCATAAATACTGACATTCCATGAAACAGTGTTGAAAGTTTTACGATAAGCTATGACAGTGAGCGCATGAAAAATCTATCACTTTTAGAACTACATATGATCACATAAGCAAGTTATTGTTCGAATTTTAAAAACAATAGACTAACTAACTAACTAGATGGCTTACCGAACCCGAAGGTTCATCACCGAATTAACCAAAGCCCTCCACCGGTCCCTGTCTCCTTCAGCTCCTATCTCCGATAGATCCCGCCTGAGATTATCCTCCCATCTACGTCTAGGTCTCCCCAGCGGTCTCTTCCTCTCAGGCTTCCCAACCAGTAACCGGTGTACACCTCTTGTCCCATCCATGCGCGCTACATGCCCCGCCCATCTCATTCTTCTCGACTTAATCACCCTGACAATACTGGAGGAGGAATACAGATTTTTAAGATCATCATTATGCAGTTTTCTCCACGCCCCATCATCTTCCCTCTTAGGCCCAAATATCCTCCTCAACACCCGATTATCAAACACCTGCAATCTGTGTTCCTCCCTCTGAGTGAGAGACCATGTTTCGCACCCATACAAAACAACAAAACAATAGACGCCTTTTGGAAATTATCTGGTTTGTTTATTTACTACAAAAAGTATTTAAGTTTGCCTCAGTTATGTTTAAAAGGAGTTGATGGTTTCTTTCGGCCAGTTACCTATTGATTCATCACATAAAACTAACCACAGAGGAAGTAGATGAAGCTAGCGAGGCACTAATCACTTTCACTATGAATTATTTAATACTAATAAAACACTGCATATAACTTTTAATTTGGCTAACAATTTAGAATAAAGTTTCAAAGCAATGCGTGTCTCTCTCCCAGAAGTTATAAAAGTTCCCCTTGGACAGGCAACGCAAGGAAAATAATATATTTGTTTACTTCTTTCGAAGCTAAGGCATAGGGGTATGCAAGATAACAGTTCTTCGTAAGGAAAAAACAGCGCAGAAGTTTTCCTCTCAGGAAAATGTATTTATTTTCCGTTATCTCAAAATAAGACTCAGGGGTGTCAAAAAATTTGATATCAGTGATAACGGTAAATGTAAAGTGTGTTCCTCTTGGAGAGACAATCCAGGGAAAATTATTGCCTTCAATATATTCCAAAATATAGTCACAGGGTTGACCAAAATTTGATTAATAGTACATGCAGTAAATAAATAAAATGGTATCCTTTTCGAAAGCAAAGGCGAATTTTTTCTATTTATCGAATTAGGTACAGGATTGTAGCCTACATAAAACTTGGGGCGTCGGAAAATAAACAGTAAAAAAAATAATTCTCTTGTTGAAGCGACAACCAGGGGAAAATTATTCGTTGGTCTTCTGTTCAATAATGCACATTTATAATATACTTGATAATTTAAGACGCTCCATTAATGACCTGAATAATGCATATGTATCAATAACTATAAACGTTCTTGTGGTTTTAAATGTTACTGACTTCTTAATATTTAGCAGCATACATTTATATATTTTTATTTCATATTGAATTTTATAGAAGACTACTGCCTTCAATTATAAAAAAAATAATGACATACAACTTGTTTTAATGCAGATCCGAGATGAGAAACTCCAATAATAAGAATAAATATTCAAAACAAGAAAACAAGAAACATCTCACGTCACCAAATAAAGTGAACGAAACACAGAAATTTAACGCATGCCCGATAACTGGAGAGAAAATTAATACGTTAAGAGATGGATTTAAACCTGTTCTGAAAAATCTAGAAGACGTCAGTGCAAAAAGGGGCATGTCAGCAAATAGATCAGAAAATTACGTTCACGTAAATGCAGAACGTCAGACGCCTTGTGAGAGGTTATGCGAAGGCGACATTTTGAAATTTGAGCTTGCTAAAATGGCCGACGTGTTGGAGCAGCAGTTAATGACAACAAGAACACAACAAGAATACATCAGCAGACTGAACGAAGATGTAAATATGATTTCGATTGAAAATGAGAAACTGTGCGTTAAAATGGCTGAGCTGTTGGAGATGCATAACAGAGAAGTTAAAAACAACGAGGAAACAGTCAACAGATTAAACGAACTACATGATGCTGTAGATAGGCTCTTAACAGAAACTGCAAAATTTAATTTTGAAATGGCGCAGCATAACCACAGTACAGCTAAAAATAATGATACCTACATTGAAGCTGGCGACAGCACAGTAGCCAACCGTACCGTAAGAAACATGAAAATCGAGAAAAAACAGGTAAGTTTTTCATTTCCATCCTATATGATTTGAAACTTTCACGGCGACGTAACTCAATAAAATCTTCTCGGGCGATCAGCCGCGTCAAATGGTTAAACAATAAAACCGTATCTGTCCCTGAAACGTCGGTTTTATTGTTTAACCAATTGACACGGATGATAACCCAAGAAGATTTTATTGCATTTCCATCCTGTCTGGAGACTGGGAAGTTTAAACAGAACTTCAGGGGAAGATATCTGATTTATAGTCTGTTGGGCCGTGTATTCTGGTAGCGACGTTTCAGAGGTTATTGGGTGGTGATGGAAGCGCTACTAGACTTCACAGCGCCACCGCCATAATCTCAAAGGCTACGTTCGAGACGAGACGAAGCGGGCCGAACAAATGTCAGTTTAGGTTAAGTTTTAAGCTTTGAAGCAACATTACTTTTCACGGCTTTATTTCTAAGCGACCTTAAACAGAGCGTTTGCTTACTAACGTCACTCTGACCACATCTCTTTATTTATCTCGGAACACAAGCTACATGTAAATATTTTTCCTTCAGAGGGCCAATGTATCCTGTACCTTACGCCAGGTGTCAGGTCGGCTGCCTCGTGTTTTCCCCTCTCCCTATGTGGTCAAAAAACCGTGTCCCCCCTTGTATTATGTCACAGACAAGGGAAGTGTTTAAACATTTAAACTTATGTTCGATTTGTTAATATTAGTTGGGGCGGTGGCTTAATTTAAAACACAAGCCTTTTGTAAAAAAAATGTAGGGTATAGTCTTCTGTTTTATTATCGCTTAATTTTGTAAGAGAGTTTATATTTCAATTCAATTCAATTCTTTATTATTTGTGTGCTGTATCAACAGCCTGATGGCCAATTACAGATACAGCACAATAGATGAGCAAACGAACACAATAAAAACATAAAAAGTAAAACAAGCAATATATAAAATACATTGATACGGAAAAAATAAATACACAAAAAATTACTACTAACTACATTAGGATATTTGTAAAAATAACATGAATCAATTAAGTAAATTATACTATTATAAAATAATAATAATAATATTGCATCTATTCATTATCACGAAGATGGAAGCGATTATATCTTTCGAAACATATGTAACTAGTTACAAGATGCCACAGCGTAGCAAAACAATTTATCACAATTTCACATCTTTGTGAATCTCAAATCAATTTCAAACTTCACTATTGATACAGCGGTTCACTCTGTTATCCATTGTCCGTAACTGTTAACAACTGCAACTTGACAGGTCTCACGTGACAAACCAATCTTTTCCACGCAATAATGAGTCAAGAGTTAAAACAGACTTTGAAAAAATAAGTGCAATTTTTCTGTTACAGACAGTACTTTGAGCCATGATCGTTCGTAACTTTGCAAGCGCGATAAACGGACTTGCTGTTTATCAGTGTTTGATTCGCGTATCGTACCTCATCTGTTTCCAGGATCTTACCAACCATGACGTCAAAATTAGCAGGAATAATCGGACTCCGACTAAGCCTGGCACACACGAAACCCGATGGCGAAAAGGTGAAGATTTTGATCTCTTAAGAACACTTGGTATGTTACCAAACTTATCATTTCGTGTTGCTTGCTATTAAATAATTTCTGAATTGTATTTTCTAAGGTCTTCTTCTAATCTGCTATTCCAGAATAAATTGCGAGAAAAGAGTTTACATTCGACATCTTCCGAATGCCTTGTTATCTCAGACAAATGTCGGTCTGTAAAGGATTTTGCAACTCGTTATAGACGTATATAATAAAAAAAATTGGACTATTACAGCGATAATATAAGAATTTATTAGAAAATTCCGATAAAGAACATACTCTGGCTATTATCAAAATCTCCTATTTAAATTATATGTTGGAAACATGTTGCCAACACCGAAACATTAGTCGCCATGACAGTAGATTTCCCACTATACGGACCACAGATTGAGATGATATACAGCAACATGTAAACATTATATGAAGGTTATAAAGACAGTAACTTTATACATCGGGAAGGAGAGAGTCATTTGGGGTGGTGTTCCTCCCTACTAAAAGGGACACTCCGTTCATTGGTTGAATTACATCATTTACTGTGTAAATTATTTTAATTATGATCTAAAATGGTCGTAACTATAATTATGTCACTTTATTACAGACGAACCTACACAGCCTTGCCCCAAATTGAAAAATTTCAAACTCATAGAAGTTCTAGGAAAAGGTGGTAAGTACAACTTTCTCTTAATACTTCATAAATTAACTGTGTATATATCTGATTATTATACAGGATTTAATAAAACCCCTTAAGATCAGATAGCAAAATCGAAATAGTAGTAGGACCAACAGTTGATCTGGGAGCAAGAAACGCACAACTGAACCCCAGTTTAGGAAATCTCACAAGCGTTAAAATTATTCAGACAACTGCAGAAGCATCATCTATGATTCTTAGAGAACTCAAAGTTCTAATTATAAACATCTAATAACTAAACATAAAACCCTTAAACTCGGAGACGAATATTTGACCGAAATCACAATTATACAGGGTTATTCATAATTCTCTGACACATTAAAAGAAATCGCCGGACTTGAATGGCGCGAAGGATCGTAACCTGTAACATGGCGATAGAAAGAGAAAATCCACAAGTTTATTTTACGTACCTCTTAAATGCTCTATGACCATGCGCCGCTTCGTTGGCCATCCCGATCACCTGACTTGACGCCATGTGATTCTTTTTCTTATGGGGGTACGTTAATGACCAGGTCTTTCTACCGCCTCTGCCATGGAATCTGCCTCAACTGTAAAGAAGAATCATCTCTGACATCCTCTCTGACATTCCACAAATCGATCGTGACATGCTGCAGCGGGTAAGGGCGGAAATGGATTATTGGCTTAACGTCTGCCGCGTCACAAAGGACGGACACAGAGCATTTATGAGGTATGTAAAATAAACTTGGAGAGTTTCTCTTTCTATCGGCATGTCCTATGTTACCATCCATTACACCATTCAAGTCTAGCGATTTTTTGTAATGTGTCTGGGAATTATGAATAACCCTGTATTTAATTTTACACTGTGATAACACTAACAAAATATCCTTAATAAATATGATTGACAGATGTTAGTATAACCCCTTTGCTGAATCATTACATGTGTATTGTTACAGCTTTCGGGACAGTATACCTAGTCCAGAAGAAAGGCGGTATTGATGACGGGACATTCTATGCCATGAAGGTGATCAATATCTCTTACTCAAGCTCAGGAACGGTTTGCCCCAAAGAATATCACACAGAACACCGTGTTCATATAAATGTTTTTGA
Source organism: Zootermopsis nevadensis (assembly GCF_000696155.1). Next base: position 758,554 of record NW_019059585.1, on the reverse strand, counting down.
CACTCCATTTCTGGTGGGCCTCTACTACGGATTCCTGTCAGAATCAAAGGCGGTCTTCATAGTGGGTAAGTATGTCAAAAGAATTTTAATTATTCCACGATGTTTGAGAAGCGAACTAAATAAAGGCAACTCTCAGTTTACAAACGAGTTCTGTTCCACGACGTTCGTTATGTGTATCTTGCATTTCTGAGCTTTTGAGATACGTTTCCTATACGTTAGCAGCCATTTTAAAGCATTAAAACCATGTACTAAACATCGAATGGTCTATACAATACGTTTTATTATAAAGTATGTATGCGTTATGGTTTATCAGTACCAGCACTACTATTACGCTTTGGACCCATGATCACTTAAATTTTTAAAAAAATATATTTTTAAGTCACCAAATGCAGAACTACAATTGACCGTCTATGATAACCTAGGCAAAGCAAGTGATGATCCTATTATATTATAATAGGGGGAATCACCAATTTCTTTCCCACGAGCAAACATTCTACGCGGCGTGGCATTTAGACCAAAGTTTTTTTTACTGACTAGATAAGTTTTATTAAGCAAGAACAGTTTAGTATAATTATCATATAATAATTTTCTGATGATTATTGTAATAAATAAATTTTTTAAAAGTTCATTAATTTAAATCTTACAATTATGTTCGCTATACGTTTGGCATTTCTTTTTATAAGGAACTCTATCTATTGGTGACTTCAAGAAATTTTGAATTAATTGTGACGTTCGTAAACCGAGAGTTGCCTGTAATACAATGATAGGAAAGGTCTATCAGAGAGAGGGCTGTTATTGAAACAGAACACATAAACAACACTTAAAATGTTTTAAATTGTCATATATTGTAGTAAAAAACATGTGTGGCGCTGGCTAATTTTGACTGACGTGTACTGAAGGTTCAGAGTACATTGATCTGACTTATTCTAACCACCGTGTTGTATGTTTCTGTGTTAACGCATTGTCTTTCTGTTAATTTCTTTTTGTGTACGTAAGAAATCTCGTTTACCGGGGACTGGTAACTACGAGTAGCCTACTAGTGTATATAACAATAAAATAATTTTCTTTTAACGTTAATTTTTTTTAAAACACCACGTGACCACAATAAGAAGGGTGGGGGTATTATTTTTTTCGACAGATGTTACACACGACTGTGTGTAGATTCGGTTACATCCCTGACTGGAGGCAGAATCCATTGCAAAAAGCACCTTGTAAAATATCTTCCAGTGGTTTTTCTTCTGCGGGGCGTAACTTTTAAGTAGCACTGTTGTTGAATTGAACATTCAACACAATAGTATTCACTGACCTCTAGTAGCAGTTTACAGTAAACAATTGGAATTATTATTGTTGCAGAATATTTTTCAAACGGCGACCTCCAAAAATTGTTGAGGGCGAGGAAGAAACTTCCAGAACAAGACGCAAGGTTATACTTAGCAGAAATTGTCGTCGCTGTCGAAAACTTGCATCAGGTAAGCACGCTGTTAACTAAAAATTTACAGTAACGCGGTTTAAAAATTAATTAAATGCGATTTCGTTCGATACTTTATTACTCCAATGCAAATCGTCATCATTTCAACAAAAAGAAGTTAATTACATTGTTAAAATCATACGGAAATAAGCCTATGAAAGTAATTTACATGGGAAACAATTCACATTTATAGTATGTTCTTTAACTCTTTTGAGATCTTACTTTATAATATTGTATTGAAAATGGCAGTTAACATTTAGTGAATTTCGGTAATTTTATTCATTAAAATTCAATCACAGTCATAATTCAAATATAAAATTTTGATTGGCTTATTGGTATTTAATTTAATTAATAAAAATACATACGACAACTTTGTTAGAGTGATATGTAGCAGAAAAGCAAAATAGTATAACAACATCTCTCTACCGCAATAAGAATGAAAGATGCCCAATATTTTATCCCATTATGCACATAATCGGTTAATTTATTTATTTATTTATTTCAGACTGGTGTAATTCACAGAGACCTCAAACCATCAAATATATTGGTTGACTCTCGTGGACATATAGCAGTCACAGACTATGGACTATGCAAAGAATTTAATCTCGATACACAGGTAATTTAAAAACAAGTTTATTGTCTCTTGGGTTTACCCACAGGGGGACACAGGCTAGATATGTAAGAGCTGCATGGACCGCTTCGTCAGACAATGTTCTTTATTTTGAGGGAAGTCAAGGTACTAGAATGATAAGGTATCAGGTCCGTAAAACTGGACCACACATTCAGTCTGTTTGTTTCGTACTAATATTTAAAGTAAAGTAAAACTGAAAGACGTCAGAAGTCGTTGAATTTTGAAGGATGAACTCAAAAGTATAGAAGTGTGATAATTACAGCTTTTGTGCATTTTTGTAAATAAATGCAATTATTTAATTCAGAAACCATTAACATACTATCTAGTATACAAAACATAAATAAACAAAATATATAAATGTCTTACTTCAAAGAACAGATATCAGTTACGAGTGTTTTAAAAGGGGGACGGATGAAGCAAAGTTTCGATAATAATATAAAAAGAAATTATGTGGTTTATACACCCTTACGTTTTATTATTAGGGAAGTAAAATTAAGGAAATTACTTACAATCAACTGGTCATTTAATTAAAGTAAATCTGTCCCACTATACGCCATGTAGGCGCTTGAGGGGAGAGGTATTCTGGACGCAGAGTATAGAGAAAAAATCGTCTGCCCCCATCGGGTATCGAACTGGTCATTTAGAAGAGAAAAACCTCTTTGAAAATTGTGTATGAGAGTGGAATACAGCATTAATAAGGATTTTAGAGAAATGGGATGGTGTCCAGTTGTGGTCTTTGATATTAGCCTTGCGCCGAGCTTTCTGTCTATTACCACAGCAAGTTTCTAGTTAATTTATTTCTAAAATTCATGTCAGAGTTATTTTAAAAAGTTGTTCTTGTCAACAGTCCGATAATTCTCGTCTGTATTGTGGCACGGACGTATATATGGCTCCAGAGATGATCAACAAGGAAGAAGATGGTGCGGTATGTACTTTATCCCTTCGTTATTTTACGTATGACTAGTGTAAACTAATTAGACATCACATTATAACAGTCAGACAGTTTGAACCACGATTAGGAAGTTCACAACACATGCATATAATAATTTTTATCATTCATAGGAATGTTCCAAATAAACCTGGATAAGTGATATGATCAATACAATTCATACGACAATATTTCTGTTTCTCAAAGTCCTCTTGAAATTGTGTGATAGTGTGTGAAGTTAAAATGACTGCCTTCAATTGTTGCCTCCAATTTGAATTTTTGCAGGGAGTGGACTGGTGGAGTGTTGGTGTCATCGCGTATGAATTGATGACTGGTCGCAAGCCCTTTACAGTTCATGACAAAAGCCAACTGACGTTACTATATCGGTAAGTATTTGAACAAAATTATATCCAAATTAGCTTGTGGCCAGCAAACTGTCTTTGGCAGAAATGCAGATGCACACATTTGAAACCTGTGGAGAATTAACATTGACCAAAGAAAAATTCAAACACAACCATGACTACAGTCATTAAGAACTGACGGAAATTATTACAAACGATGAGAAACGTAACAGTTTTGACATATTTAATGTGTGCCACTTTTCTTATCTCTTTTATGACCAACCTCACAGAAATTTGTGAGAATTAGACTCAGACCAGGCTGTTTACGTAAAATTTGGGGTTTTCACGACAGTGAGTCTGAAGATGGCTGTCTTCTGGGTTGAGAGGCAGTGTAAACACTAATTTTGAATGCATGTTTAACAAGTATGTTTCAGTTTTAAATACAAGAATGGGCATTTTCTTTCCAGTAAAATTGTGCATGAGGCGCCAGAGTTCCCAAAATCTATGTCGTGCACAGCGAAACATTTTATCTCGACACTTTTGACAAAAGATCCATCAGAACGATTAGGACAAGGAAAATATGGCGTACAGGAAATCAAGCAACATCCATTTTTCAATGTGAGTTCTTTTCCCACATCTGTTGTTACGCTACATTTTCATGTTTCAATTCTTAATTATGTCTTGTTCATGTAATGTACCAATAAAATTAAGCATAATTTGAAGAACCACACAGTTTAAGATTCACATCCCTAAAAAAAACTTGTGTGCAACATATGCCATAGGCCCAACACTGTCAATGTATAGATAATAAGATCACAGGAAAAGGTTTAGTACGAAAATGAATACGCTGTCAAATCAGAATTTCAGACGCACCCTCTCATTACATGCCATAAAATTTCCAAAAACTTGCTTCGAACCTTGAAGGGGCATTATTAGATGTTCTCAAATGTCTCTCCAAGCAGAAGCAACTATTGTTAAATAACTAGAGCAGGGCGCTCCTTTCGGAGCTCCTAGGGGGGGGTGGTCAAGTTTGTAAAACGCCACCAACCTTGTGTAAGAAACTAAACTTACCGCCCCGAATTGAGGGTTAAAACAATTGACCAACCCCCCCTTCTGGGGGATTGGTTGCGTTTTGAAATCTTCAGTAACACGCTAAACTAACTCTCCTTCGGGGGGTTAGTTTAGTGTCTCATTCAAGTGTTTAAACCCGTGAGTCAGAAAGTAAACTAACCCCCCGAATGGGGGGTTTAAACACTTGACTAACTCCCCCTTCGGGGGGTTGGATGCGTTTTAAAATCTTGAGTAAGACACTAAACTAACCC
>NW_019059585.1:741886-753381 GCF_000696155.1 Zootermopsis nevadensis | reverse complement strand
TTCGCTTTTCTTTATTTCTTAAATATGTCTGATGTTGTAGTTCTTTACGTCGCTGTTCAGAGGCCAATTGTTCTTGGTCACTCAACTTTCTACGTCCAACCCCACCCTTACAAATCTTCGTCTGCTTTTTTCCCCTTCTGTTCTTATTGAATACGTTTATCAATGTAAGACTTCCTTCGCTTTTCTTTATTTCTTAAATATGTCTGATGTAGTAGTTCTTTACGTCGCTTTTCAGAGGCCAACTGTTCTTGTTCAGTCAACTTTTTACGTCCAGCCCCACCCTTGCAAATCTTCGTCTCAAAATCGATCATAAAGTCAGTTTTTATAATAGTTTTCATAATCGTAATATATCGAATGAGTATCACTTTACCTTGTTGGAGTTGGTACTTCAAATACTTGATAACGTCTTCTTTCACTTTTCTGATGTTTTAGGCCAACTGTCAGTCAATATTCAAGAATGCTAAGTGCTCCTTCTAGAGCAGTGATAATACGACTGGCTTGATATTTTTTAATTTCTTTGTTGTGAAGCCTTATTTGTTTACACGGCATTATTGTGTTCCACAACAATGCCGAGTAAAATATCTGTTGGCATTGTTGATGACGTCATTTTTTGACGACAAATTGGTTGAAGACAACGACTAATCACAAATTTTTATTGTTATATAAATAATTCTAGCACAGACCAACATTCACAGCCGAGAAGATGACTGCATTTTGAAATAATCTTCTTCTTCTTCCTCTTCTTGCTCTTCTTCTTCCTCTTCTTCCTCTTCTTCTTCTTCTTATTCCGCTTCTTATTCTTATTCCTCCTCTTCTTATTCTTCTTCTTTCTCTTCTTCCTCGTCTTCTTCCTCTTCTTCTTCTTCCTCTTTCTCTTCTTATTTTTTCTCCTCTTTTTCTTTTTATTATTATTCTTATTCCTCCTCCTCTTCTTATTCCTCTTCTTCTTATTCTCCTTTTTCTTTTCAGTATTCTTCTTCCTCTTCTTCGTCTTCCGTTTCTTATTCTTATTCCTTCTCCTCTTATTCTTTCTCCTCTTCTTATTTTTATTATTATTCTTATTCCTCCTCCTCTTCTTATTCCTCTTCTTCTTATTCTTCCTTTTCTTCTCAGTATTCTTCTTCTTCCTCTTCTTCGTCTTCCGTTTCTTATTCTTATTCCTTCTCCTCTTCGTATTCTTCTTATTCTCCTTCTTCTTCCTCTTCTTCTTCTTCTTCTTCCTCTTCTTCATCTTCTCCTTCTCATCATCCTCCTTCATCTAACTACGATCAGCATTCTGTCCAACCACTAACGCTTGTTCTAATCCCGCAGGGCATCAACTGGACCGACGTGGCAAGAAGAGACCTCCAGATGCCTTGCCCACCGCACGCCAGTCTCATTTCTATGATCAAGAGCCTCAGCGCTCAAATACTAACGGAGATACCATTTCAGAATGGTAACATATTTGAGGTCAGTACGAGTACTCTGTCCTGCATTTTGTATGTGGTACATAGCAACAGCGCTTCTGTTACGTTTATAAAACATATTGAAAATGATACAGCACACTAATAATAAAGATTTGAATTGAAAGCTGTGGTAATCCTTGGCTAATATTTGGGCACTCTAACTCTGATATGGTGCATTCAGTTAGATTAAACATACGTACCTCACCAGGAGGTCTATGGGCATAAACATTAATTATTGATAAAATAATTGTCATCAGGGTAAACTGCAAACAAAATGAAGGTTTCTAACCTCTACAGATATATGTTACGACTAAGGAAGTGGCCAAATATTAGCCTGGCATTTCCTTAAAGTAACCTGAATTAAAGTAATGGAGTTACTGATTTCTTATAACACTCCTAAGAATTTTCTCGGCTGGCAAAACAAGTTACTGTCCACCGCTTGCCTTTCTTTTTGGTAGGGTGTGAATTAGATTAATCTGGCTCATGACGGTTCCCAATGGCTCACTTGTGAACTTAAAGAACATTCAAGTTCCACAAAAGCAAGCGTTTTTGACTAGCTGAGCAACTATTAGTTTCTCAGGAAGGAATCTGTTCCTGTAGACAGTTATATATAGACCTTACAAACAAAATAAATGCATAAATTATCGTCAACTTAAATGATGAAATAAAAATTTCAAAACCTGAAACTTCAGACTCGCCGCTGTTTAAACCTCAAATCCTACAGTAAAACAGCTTAATAAACCGATATTTGTAATGTGGATTACAATGAGCTAACTCGCGGTCAGGTTAACATTCAGATTACAATACAATGGAGACAGATGTTTAACCTATATGGTCCCAGTGCGAACATTACACAGAACATTTTATTGCCACGTCTAGAGAAAAATTAATTTATCTTATAAAGGATATATTACATAAGCTCCAGTACATCTGAATTTACTTACTTAATTTTGACTTTTGTTATTCGTATTGTAGGTATGTTCATATATAGCCCCGGCCTTGAAGAACAAGGAAACAGACGACCACAGTAAATAGACTTCTCAGCAGTGCCCGAACACAGTAAGTTATAATATTTTGGCCGCATTAATTTATCATAAATTGTGTCTTTCAAAAATACATATTGCGAGTTACGAAATTAGCGGAAATTGCTTCTTATTTTTGCCTCGCGTAATAAATATTTTATTATTCAGCAGATAGTTGATTTTACAATATTTTGCCATTTTTAGGTTCTAACATAAAATATAGGGCAATAAAGAGATTTATGTGACATAATTGGTAGATTAAGAGGTTCAGATAATATACACATCTCAAAACATGTTTGGCCGCCTTCACTTTCTTCCTAAAATCATTACGTCATGTTTTTGAACCAATAATCGAAGATTTCCAGTGGTCAATATCTAAGCCTTAAGACTCACAGCCTTTGTTATGAGCTACACAGCAAACAAATTAATATTTATATAGTAGATAAACAAATCTGAGAAAATTGCATAAAACGGCCTCATCAGATACGCTATGCACTATAAATAAATTGGGCGAGCTACAGTTATTTTTGTATCAGGATGAGAATATGTCTTTGTCGAAATGGAGTTGCTAAGGGGCCCATTATCAATACCCCAGGAGTGGAATGTTTATAGTGATGACACGAAGGACCTGTCCCAGTGCCACCTTGTCTACCACAAAATTCGATATGGAGTAACCTTAGCGCAAACCCGGGGCTCCATGTTAAGAAGCCTATTGTTAACTGCCTGAGCTACGTCTTGGTTCTAAAAGCTTGATACTCAGTAGTTAATAAGGTACATTATTTTCAGGACAAACCTCCAAATGAGTGACAGGTAAATGTAACGGCATCAAAGGACAGAATGTGCTGGTCGTGACTAGCTTGGTCGCTGGATTGCTATTGGAAGACTATAGCCTAAAAGAATGAGAACAACGCATACCACGACATGGAGGGGCAGAGACCTCCACAATCAGCACAGAACAATTTACTGGGAGTCAGTCAAGATAATTTCCGTCATCGAGTGGGAGATGCAATGCAGAATTAATGTGTCCATGGGTTGTGACACCGTGTGGACTCGTAGGTACACAAGTTTCTGAAAAACATACTTCCTCAACATTCAACACCTCATGAGTCCATCCATGTCTGTCTGTGAACCCCACTTTCAGCAGTCATTTGAGAATTAACACGATTCTATGTCTACCTTATCAGGGCTGTTCCTCGCAAGGCCCTCGCCCAATTCGACTAGCTCTGCTTTGGGACTTTGCCCACAGGACTTGTTCATCGTAACTTTGCCAGCCTCTCCCCACCACCTCATCATTCTCTTACGAGGTTTCCAGACCCCTGTGTTTCGACCATCTGGGGATTTGCCCATGCAGAGCTCAGTTGGGATTTTAGCCCTCAGATCTTTAATCCTAATTCGCGTCATACATGGGTCATAAGCATGGTATTTCCTCAGATGGGAAGTCCAGGTGTTACCTTGGCCCGTGTCATCTAACCTAAGATGATTAAAGTCCAGGAATTTCCAAACCTGTAAGGGAATGATTATACATAAGCTACACGGAGCAACTCTGAGGGCAGAGTCCCAAAGAGAGGCAAGCCGGACGGGGCAAATATCTGGGGTTAGACAGTCCTTCCGAATGACACAGCGGCCGAAAGTAAGATACGTAGACATACAGAGATGGGCTTTTACAGTGTAGAAGATGGAGGCAGAGTGCTCTTTCTAAACGCTGGTATCTAAGTTCACGTGGCGTTGCAACGCAGCGTAAAAATCCAGGGCATGCCTCTGGAGTTAAAGCTCACTTATATATTAGTATTTATGTGTATAAATTAATGAATTAATGTTCCTTAATGAAGGCCAATTAATTCACCTTCAAAGCCACACCGTGTCTTTCAAGACATGGAATGTATCACATAGTGTAACATGTCGTCCTTAAAAATAAACAGGTAAAAGAAACCCTCTGATGTTGAGAAGACACTGTAACTTTCAAATAAAAACTGAACACAACATTGTAAAGTATTAAGCATAAATAAATTATTCAGCAGTACAATTCTCGATTTATTTTAAGTTGTAAGAAAATAATTTTAATATTCCAACAATTTACTTGCAATAACAATTATATTAAGCAATAATCTGAATTTTACGAATGAAAAAAGCTGTTTAGCGTTAATACTAGTCGTGATGTAATCATCAGATATGTACAAAATTAGTGTCTTGTCCTGTTGGCTACACAGTGTTTAAATATATTAACACAGACGTTTCGTCTAAAAATACGGTTGCATTACTCGTGCACCGTCTTGTGTCTGTCTGTCTGTCTGTCTCCGTGAATGTGTCCCAGTGGTCCGCTAGTGTCAGTTGTCTGTACACACCGGCAATTGTTATTGTAAACTATTTGAATTTTTGAAAATGTTTAAATTCTGAAAAATTTGAAGTCTTCGAATTATTTAACTGATGATATTTTGGAAATTTTTAAATTTTATAAAATGTTTATAATTTTAATTTTTTATAATTTATTTTTCTAGATTTCGAACACGAATTTGGAATACGCCATTTTAAATAATTTCCTTCGATTTTCAGACACTCCAGCAATACCATTAATGCTACAACCAGTTATAATGCGTTTTCTGCTGCCCATTGCAATGACCAGGAACTACTACTGTAATCAGTAATAATTCATGTATTAGGTATGCGTTCTGTAGGGCCAACCCAACCGTTGTGACGATGTCTAGATCTATAGGAGGTGAAGATTTTACTCGATAGCCGACACTGGTTCCTGAGCGATAGCGAGACGTAGTCGATTATCGCGTAGGGCCAAATTCTAAAGATCGATTCTTGGTTAGTGCAACTAACTATTCAGCTTCTCTATTTAAGGCGCGTTCTCACGAATCAAGTTTAATTGACCGATTATAGTTGATCAACAAAAGTTGAATGAAATCTGTAGTGAGAACCTTTGTTTCAATAGAGTTGATCAACTTTTTAGTGGATCAAGAAAGGTTTGACCCAGTCAAACTTTATCGTTCAAGTGATGAGTCATCCGCCATTTGCTTTCAAGTTGAATCCTGTCTTGAAACGTGTGAACTTCAGTTGATTGTCAAGTTCGCTTTCAACTGGTCACGCCACTCGTGCATGTGTTGTGTTTTTGTTTTTAGTTTTTTGTTTTTGTGTTGTGTTTTAGTTAAAAAAATTAGCCTCAAGTGGTCTAAAAGTGTGATGCTAAAATTCTTAGAACTTTATCATAAGCATGATTGTCTTTGGAACCACCGACTGGATAAATATAAAAATAAAGATGCAAGAGAAAATGCTTTGGGTTCTATTGTCAAAGAAATGGAAATTGCTGGTCTGAAGAACAAAATTAAGACGATTAGAACGATGTATAAAAAAGAACATTCATTGGTTTGCAAATCAAAACAAGTCGAATGGGAACAGAGGAAGTATACGTGCCGAAACTGTTTTGGTACAAAAGAGCGGATCTCTTTCTAAATGGTGTTACAAATACAAGATTTTTGCTCATGTTAAATAAAATTATTTTTAGTTCTTCTTTTAACAAAACAGTTACTATCCGTACAACTTCACGCACAACTGCTTTCGACGCCATTTTTAACTGAAACTGTTGATCAGTTTCTATTGAAATGTGTGAACAAAAACTGATTCAAGGCATATTCAACTTTTGTTGATCAACTATAATCGGTCAATTAAACTTGATTCGTGAGAACGCGCCTTTACGTTCTAACAACTAATTCCCTAATAACCAATCCTGCTCGTTATGGTCTGCATAATGATGCAAGATAGCATGAACTCTCAGGTACAAAACAAAAAGAAATAGAAATTAAATAACCTACTTTAAATAAATCCCTATAGATACCAGCCTATATTTTAAATAACTATATAATAAATTATACGTCAAAATCGTATTAAACAGTCGCCATAATTAAATTCACATTAAAGAAATATCAACTGTGGTCATCAAAAACTTTTTATTTATACCTTTTTCCCCGTTAAATAAGGGTAATTTTATTTCGTTAAACACGGCATCTATACAAGTCTTTATTTCGAATCAAATTAATCACGTAACACCAGCTGTAGCAACAAAATCTTCTGTAAGATAAGTAAACATCCTGTTTATTGCGTATATCAGTCGAAACCTGAATCATTAATCCGTCTAACGCACAACACACCACATATCGTACCAATACCAACAATAAATGTTGTTAAAATATTCTGATAATGCCAACAGAACGTATTTTTACACGTGGGCATAATATAGTACTGAAATTAAAGCATGTCAACTGTCTGTAACGTAATAAACATTCAACAAATCAAGTTTATGATTAATTTTCACACGGGCTGTAGTCATAGTTTAGACCTGGGATACACAACCTACGACTCACGGGCCGGATGCAACCCGCGGCACTTCATGTAACCCTTTGACAAAGTTTGTTATCGACTTTATTAGGTGTCAAGATTTTTTTAATGTGCAGTGTTAATGCAAATGGGTTTATTTTTTGATATAACTGCAACAGTTCCTTACAAAACAGAAATATGATTCTTTGTAATGTTTATACGAGCACCATAAAATCAGGCCCAAGTTTCACATAAATAAATTAAGTTTAGACTATTCTTTAGTCAATGTTCACTTCTGTGCTAGTTACGATACTGATGTTTGAATGCTCCGGCCCTTATAGCATATTTACTTTTAATGTGGCCCTCCGGTCTAGAAGGTTGTTCACCCCTGGTCTAATAATTAGCTGCCCCATTAACCATAATGTAGTAGTCCTATTCGTAACAGTTTTTATTAAGATAGCTTAAACTCTGTTGGATATCCTACAAAGCGTTGAAAAAATAAACAGAACTTTATTAACCTCCTAAATTTTTATAAATGCCATTCTACATTTCATATAAATAAAGAGGCTAATCATACCTCAATATCGTTATTTAAACGGTTATTGTAAAGTAATTCACAAAAGTGAACGATTTTCCATAAAGGTAATTCAAACGTTTTCGGTTTTAATTGATGTTTCATTGACCAAAGAACTTGCTGCACTATTTTTACCCTTTCGTAAATTATACGCCCTTCCCTACAGACATCTTCACTTCGATTCAAAGTAGCCATTTACCTGAGATCAACAGCATCTGTAGTAGCAAAAATATTCATCTTTGCTGACAACCTGTAAGCACCCTGTTGCGGTTTATATGAAGTACAACTTGTTCCATTACTCCGTCAAACACACAAAAAACACTTTATACACCACTGACAATAACTGTTATTTAGAAATTGTAGCAGATATCTGCTGTTACATGTTTCGACTTGCGTCATGTAATACCGAACTCACGTGACAACCACACATTCTTATTCCTGATCCCCCATTGACTGACACACGAAGTACAGAGTCGGAAAATTGAACGGTAGAGGGCTGTTTCCAATACAGAACCCAAACACAGTACTAGCAAATTTGTCTTATACAGGTCGTTTTAATGAGGTACAAGACTAAATAAATTTATTAACCGATATTATTTGTTACAGGCTTAGTTAAATTCTCTTAGGTGCGCAAGTGTCTTTCTGCGTCATGGAATGACAATAGCTGCTGCTTACGTCAGTCTACGCTACTGACCGTTCCATGCACATTTCTTCGAATCATTCCATCAACACGTCTTACTTATTTCATTATTATTATTGCTGTTGCTGCAAAGAGTCTGTTTACAGACCAGTGATAAGTAGATATTTTTATCTATTTTTAGAGTCAAATAATTTCTTTCGCCACTTTAATGTTTTTAGAACAGAGAGTCACCACCACTGGACGGGGGAAGGGGGAAATTGGTTTGTCACAAACACGATGATTTGTCACTTTGAGTAACAACACTATTAAACAAATCATTAATAGATACAATTATCATTTGCGGCAATGGCTGTTGCTATACATAACCTTATACTCTAAACCCCAGAACCGTCAGTTGGATAAGCCACTGTGAAGCAAAGATAAATTAAACTTTATCAACCTACTTGACTTGCTTTATCACGAAATATCAGTCGAAATTTCAAATAAGTTAATTATACCTAAAATATCCTGATTAAAGTAGTTATTACACTGAATACATACATGGCATTAAACAAATTTTCACAGTTGTTAAGCAAAGCATTTTAGTTTTAATGATATTTTATAGCAAAAACAGAAGTTAATTTTATGCAAAATAGGTTATTGCATCGAGTGACCGCCTTAATGGTTGTGAACACTGACTCATGTTAAATTTGTTTGGATAAACTCTCCCCACTCCCCTATACATACCTTAATTTATTTCGGTTTAAAATAATCACTTGCCTGAGATCGAAGGTCGCAATATCTGCAGCACACTGAACACTTTTATGACCTAAGACTGGGTGGTGCATATGGATGGGGTATCTAGTAGACTTCGTACATATAACCTTTGTCCAATCCCTTCCCAGTGCACAAATAGCTTTTTTCTCTGCTCTAAAACATGTCATCAAAGTCATAGGGAATAAGGTAGCGCTCGAATTGAATGGTCTGCACCAGATACTAGCCTATGCTGATGATGTAAATTTGCTGGGAGATGGCATGAGTACCATAACCAAGAATGCAGAAATTCTCCTACAGCCTAACAAGGAAATAGGCCTAGAAGCAAATGTAGACAAAACAAAATCAGTATCAGCAACAAAAACAGAACATAATTATAAGTAACATATAATTTGAAAATGTTTAAAAATTTAAGTATATGGGAACAATAACAAATAGGCATGTGGTCCATGATGGAATTAAAAGTAGAATACATTCAGGGAACACGTTTTTATTCAATTCAAAAACTTATCTTGTTTACTGTTCAAAACAGGTTTGTATGGTTGTGAAACATGGTCTCTTACCTTGAAGGAAGAAGTGAGAATGTTATCAAATTACAAATTTACTTTTCCACACATTACAATATTCTTACCTAAAAGAATCATCACAAGAAATACAAAATGCTGGAGTGAGGACACCTTTGAGTATGAAAGTACTGACCAGTAAACTCACTTCCAGTTGCGATAATGGACACCGATAGGGTAAATTAATTTCATGGCTTGATTATAGCCCAGACCTACAACTATTACTTGGATCTGCAGCTGGTCCCACAATTCAGCTAACTCATTTGCATCTTTAGCACCATTTACACAATGGAGTTTATTGCAGATGAAACCTAAATACACTGACCTTACATTTATATCACTTAGAATCACATTGTACAGTTTTACGCCCAACCGTGTTTCTTTGGTGTATACAATTCAAAGCTGAGAGCCTAACTTTGAAAATAAGTTTAATCAAATGCTAAATATGATGTACTCTACTCATTGCCCTCATGATGGAGGCAGCGACAACCTCCAGAAGTTGGTAAACTTCTAGTAACTACTGTAAATCTTATAACCAATTCATATGAAAATTTATACAAAAGAATCCTTCATGCAAACTGCCAGCTCAACACTAAGCACACTGGAGTTAATGTCCATGCCTTGCTCTGGAAATGTTACTCCATTTATCACCTATCAAGAATCTTCTTGCTCTTCCTTCAAAGACATTTTTTTCCATCTGACAAGAAGGCCTCTGTCATATGCATAAGTGGTCAATGCGCTATACAGAAACAGTGAATTCAAATGGGAAATAAAAATAAGCAAAACCCAATTTCATTCTTCAAATGGCACCATGGACAAGCATCATTACCCTGTAGAACAGAATCAGTAAGGCACAACAAAACTGAGGCAGATTTTGCATTTGGATTACCAACATTTCTTTTTATTGGTTCATGAACGATTAATTACTAAGGTATCAACAGAACACATACTAATTTTATCTACCCCATTCATTTGTTACAAACTACTAACAGTATTGGAGTATCTCTACACATTACTTAAATTGACCAAGATGAACAACAGCGGCCAATCTTTTTTTCTTTAGACATTTCGGTGTATCTATTCTCAAGTGCCCTTGCGAGTCAATCAGCTTCACAGCTGGTTTATAAAAGTATTTAGTAATTTGAAGCGCAAAGCAGACACAATTTGTACATATAACTCAATTTGCATCACCCACCTTTGTTCGTGTTGGTCAGTATAACTTGCTTGACTGCAGCCTCCTGTCAAAACTTAAGTTCGATCAAAGAAATTAACACACAGACATCATAAAAAAGTTTAACCTTAAGCCAATCTTGCACTTTTCCCCTCAATATGCTGTAGAGTTCGGTTAAGTCGACCCTCCGCACGGAGGCAATACGTAGCCGTCAACCAACGTCTACTCTTATAAAAATGATTTTGGTGAAACATCAAATCTCCAAGATCTTCAGATATTGCAGACAAAATCACTGATAAATTTGTTTCATAAATGTTGGTGAATAAAAACCATAAAAATTTCACACATTTGTATTACATTTTGACATAGTACACACAATAGAATGAATACAATTGTTATACATTAGTTGATGCAAAATTGTGAAAGTAAAACAAATGTTCAAAGATCTGTTAACAAAATTTCAAAAGATACAGAGTCGCTAGAAAAATTATTTACTCTCCAATGTTGGATTTCATACATTATAAATTCAAAGGCCCTGGGACGTGTACAAATCATGCTAGAAAATGTAGAATCTTCCGAAGTTTGGGAACATGGACGACTTTAACATCACCGCATAAATATTAAAAGAAAATATTGAAGTATTTTTAAAAAATACACAATATTTAACATGGTAGCAGACTAATTGAAATTCTCCATCATAAATAGTGGGAAATTTACACACAAATTTATTCTTTTAATTAAAAAGTTGTCAGTGGAAACACGGTTCCGGAGAATTTGACGTAAATAGGTTCTTAAGATTTTGTATCAGAATGAGAATCCATCCTTATTAACTTACATTTGGTGAGATGTCTGATTTATTTGTAAACAAGTCCCCTAATTTGTATAACTTTTTATCTGCTTTACTGTTGGAAATGTAATGTAAGGTAAGGTAAGGCAAAGTAAGGTATTTATTTTATTTAGTGTTCTGTCTGACGACAGGTCCATATGAACAGGATCCTTTCATCCTTTTCTCG
>NW_019059585.1:701699-741660 GCF_000696155.1 Zootermopsis nevadensis | reverse complement strand
GTAAGGTAAGGTAAGGTAAGGTAAGGTATTGTAATGTAAGGTAAGGTAATGTTACTATGTAGGTAACCATTGTTGTTAATTTGTTCATAAACAGATGACGTTTCCTAGGTAACATAACATTGAAGTTACACTTTTTCGTTTCCCTTTTTCGTAACACATTTTTGCGGAATGACCCTTCCTTATAGACGTATTTACGTCAAAAAATCCACTAGAACAATCATAAAATTGGACAATTTCAAAATATTTATAAAAGTTAAATATACAGGGTGATTCAAAAATGACTTTACAACTTTGAAAGTGTATAGAAATTTATTCAGAAGGCTTACAGAATCGGTTGAGGTGTCATTTTGTAGCAGAACAAATCAAGTTTTACCTCAAACAGTTGGTTCGATGTGATTGCCATTGGTGATACTGCAGCCATCCCACCTGAAATCAATTTCTTACCAAACACGATCCAGCATATCCGGTGTCACTTCTGCAACTGCGGCAGTGATTCGAGCTTTGAGCTCAGTGAGTTTGGCAGGTAAGGGTGGAACATACACACGATCTTTAATGAAACCCCATAAGAAAAAATCGAGATGTCAAATCTGGAGAACGAGGTGGCCATGCTATCGACCCTGTTCGACCAATCCACCGACCTGGGAAACGGTTATTGAGGAAATCCCGGACTTCTGTAAGGTAGTGAGGTGGTGTGCCGTCTTGCTGGAAGTAAATGCGTCCTTTTTGGTCATCTTCGTCTAACTGTGGTATGAGAAAATTTTCAAACCATTTTCAAATGCACTGCCGCTTGCGCTCGCGGTGACGGAATTCGGTACTACAGCACAACATGAGTCAAACTTGATTTGTTTTGCTACAAAATGACACCTCAACCGATTCTGTTAAGCCTTCTGAATAAATTTCTATACACTTTCAAAGTTGTAAAGTCCTTTTTGAATCACCTGGTATATATACACACACACACGTGCTAAACAAATTGTGGAAATTTAGCCCTTCTTATGCTGGCAGGACTGAATTATGCTGATGACAAGTTCAATTTGTTAAGTTTATAACATTTAAATTTGTAAGACTTGCATGCAAACAAGCCAGTGTGACATACAATGAAAGTACACTATCAGCTGTTTTACCTAATTCAGTGCTGGTTCATTTTATATTTTCTTTAAAACTAGGTTTCATCACAATAAAAAGATGCTGTATGGTTTTCCATTATTCCTAACTCCTGTAAAAACTGAAACCAAATATTTCTGGAAGTGATTATTCTAGTGTTACTTACGTATTTCCTCACATATGCTAAAAACATGTTGAAGAGGTAACACGCAACCTACGTAAAACTCACTCGTGTTACATTTTAGAATGTGAAATGTGTCTTTAGGTGAATTCCTAACAAAACATTCAAAAATTTGTCCAACAACAGAATACAGCGAAATTTTAACAAATCCAACAGCTTCCAAAATACAACTGCCAAGGCAAAGTTAATAACTACACATTTCAAAATTCTAATACTCACTTTTCTAAAACTTCTTTGCTGTCTTAATATTCATATTAAAAATGATCCGACTATACATACATACATACAATATAAGACAAAAAAATAACTCTTGCATGTATCAATCTCATTGGAACATGTGTACAAGATGTCAGTCAAGAAAAGATATTAAAAAAAACTCAGTTGCTTCAGGTGACAATCACAAGTGTTATACTCTACCGATTGTAATGTAGCAGACAATTTCTCTCCTCCAAACCACGGCGTCTTACTACGTAATTCCTATTAGTGTGCAACGATGCAATGGTTGCAGTCAGCATAATGCTGGTGTACGTGGAGTCATTAACGAAACATTATGCCACCTGGAACAAATAAAATTGTATAATAGTATTTTATCATTTATGTGGATAAATCACTACGGAACAAGGAAAAGCTCATCAACTATTTATGTAGAAGATAATCGAAAAGTCAGACAACCCATTCCCGACAGGTTCTATTTGTCAAAAAATACATTACAGTTTAATCAGAAAATAAAGAACAATGTTATATAAAGTGTCGCAAATATTCAGATAGTGTTCAACGATGGATGCTAGTTGTACTTGTGAAAAAGACATCCTTGCACTTCAACTGCTGAAAGACAACTGACGGACTGGACTGAACAGCTTGAACATATGACCTGCGTTGGCTCTTGCATATTCACAGTGATACTCTTGTGTTTATTAATCCAAGCAAACTGTAATAAATTGCAACCATCAAATATTTTATTATGGGTTGCTTGATTTTTGATCATCCTATACTTTCAAAAAACGTACGATTCTGACACGAGAGAAACAATGTACATCATTCTCAATGAATGTGGTACTCCCATGAAATCATACGGTTAATTAAAAACCCTTGTTTCACACATCAAAGTTAGAAAATGGAGGTTCCTGTTGAAAAAGAAACTGAACTAGATAAGTATTATCTAATGTATGTGGATGCAAATTTGGTCACCTATTAGCCTTGTATTTTTCCCTGATTGCTTGCTGAGGATGCACACTCGCATTTGAATAGGTCTGATTCAAATGAGAAATACAAGATTTTAAATCCTCAAACTTGTATTTAGTTGACTTTTCTAAATCTTCGGGCCACGCTTCTTGATCTAGTGTGTGTCGTGCAAGCGCTATGCACGCAGCTGCCAATTCAGATGGAACATATTGTAAATATGGATCTGCTTCTAGAAGTGACAGTTCACCCAGGTACTGAAACAAATAAAAACATTTATATTTTAAAATAAGATTTCTTCTGCATTTTTCATCAAGTATACATTACTCCCCATTACCTGAGCTATGAGAAGTATTAAAAAACCCATAACGTGCAATTTAGAAATGAACCTGAAAATGCAATTACAATCTTAAATAGGAACAACAGTTGAGATTAAAGCCACACTGGCCAAAACATTCCCATTAGTTATTGCATCTTTTATGTTGATGTATAGTCACTCTCAGTGGACTACTGGTTAGCGTGCTCACCACTGGACCCAAGGTTCGCAGGTTCAAACCCGACCAAAGACAACAGATTTCTAAGGGTGATAGAAATCTGTAGCACAACTTCCTTTGGAGAGGAATTAAAGCTGGCGGTCCCATGTCGTAGATTTACGGCATGTAAAAGAACCTTACAATCATGATATGAGATGTTTCATAAACAAAATTCAGCTGCAATTTCTCAATCAAGTCTCTCCTGATTCACTACTAGATAGCTGTCAGTCAAAATCCAGATTGAGTAGAAATTGTGCAGTCAGTAGGCTGGTCACTCACTACTCACAAACACACATTAAAAGACCAAGGAAACCTCCAAAAGGAGGCCCTATGCTCTGAAAGAGGGTGGTAGGTAATAAAGAAGATGATGTTGATGGATAACTGATCTTGGTACCATCATTAAATAAGAGGAACAGTAAAAATAAATTTCTACTGCTTTGGTAAAAAAAAGTGTAATGAAATGTCAAACAATTTTATTTAAGAAGGCTAAATATCTAAAGCCTATCAAAAATAAAAATTAATATTATAATCAAGTTATAGTTTCAGGGCAGTGAATTCAAAACTACTTCTATGAAGAATTCCTTCAGGGTTTGTAAATAAATTACCCTAATCTAAAATAATGATTTCACATTAAATTCATAATTTGATTCCTTCCCCAACTAAACACAAGAAAGCGCATAAGATAACCTTCTTCATGCCACCTAGTAACACAGTTAAATTAATTTTCAGTCAACACAATTTTATTCTAACTTAATATTTGCATACTTTCAAACATGTTCTGACGCTAGTGCGTCATCAAGCCGTGAACACCTTTGTTGTCACATATGTATAAAATGTATGTCCTCATACACAGTTGTAACTTTATGGTGGCTCTTGAGTTTTCGCTGCACTGTAAACTTGTTCACATCTACCCCAGAAAAGTACCATTTAAGGTGTGTATGGGTTAGTTTGCTGATAGCTGAGAGAGAAGCGGGTTGGGTTGAGTTGAGATTTTAGTAAGGAGATACTAGCAAGCATGTAGATATAATCAATAGTATGCAGCTTTTCTAAAGTTTTAATAAAACGAATAATTTTTAAATAAAGATAACTCACTTACATTCAAAAGTATAATGGAACAGTGGTAAACATCCTGAGTAATAAATAGCACTGTTTTTTACAGTAATGAAAGATTAATACGGCATTTCCTCGATTTTAAGACAACCTTGATTCAGTAACAGGTTTTCTGGAAAAAATACTTATACTGGTTCTTAGACATCATAAAATGTAAGATGTCCTAATTCCAGAAATTTTAAAACATGAAAAAAAGCATCTTAAATTGAGGAAATATAAAATGTACAACCATATTTGTAGCTACTCTGCCACTACTAACCCCCCTTCCTATTAACAGAGCTCGCTGTTGCAGTCATAAAAAAAAAGATCTATACCCGGTGCATACTACTTTGGCTTCTTGTAATGGAGCTATTACATGGTACTTATATTTACGTGCTATCCCACCAGCAAGCTCGTTTGTCTTCAGCTCCACAACGGAGTTTCTGTTTAGTTCACCTTGCATAAACCACAATGTTCCACGAGAACCAAATCATAGAAATGTAACCACAAAATATATCATAGAAGTTTCATCTTCCTACCAGATTAAGAATTTAATTCTTAACACTAACAGTGACATACAATAAATAACTGAAAAACAGACAAGACCCTTAACAAACAAAATGAAAACTAAACATAGCAAGATCTTCATCTCACTTGGTAACCATTACAAATAGCAGCGTTACATGCGCACAACTTTATCTGCCTGACCATTTAATAGATTACAATGCTATGCCTACAGGGTATCTGCAGTTTTCAGGTTGTTTTAAGTTGTCAGTATCTGACACTTAAACTTTTTCACAGACAGACACAACATTAAGAAAGACCAATTTAAAATCAACACCAACACTATTTAATGTACTTAAAAATACAAATGACTTGTACTTACCATGGCAAGGAACATCGTCATTTCTGAAAGATCATTAGAAACTGAAAAGCTTGTGATGAAACTCAATGTTGTTGGAACTGAGAGATCAAATGCAAGAACTTTAAGAATTAGATGCTCCATTCGCAGTACCTGTTTCTTCGTGTATGTGTCATCAGTGATGTACACAAATTCTCTCACATCAGGAGGATATATTTCTTCATATTTCCTAAAATCAAGTAGCAATTGATTATAATAATATACAATATTTATGCTCACTTCACTACATAAAAAATTCAAAAAGTGTATTCCACACTGGGTTTCTTGTGGTGTGCATTTAGAGGTATTAAATCCACCATGTCTGATAGTTCCCACTTTTGCTACCAGATCACAGCACATCAACATTTATCTCACAACTTTCCTCATCCATCATTTTGTCATCACCACTTGTAGGATAATCATAAGCATGATTTTGAGGTTGTGCAGACAACCGCCAGATCAAATTCTATCCAAATTCATCCACTAGTTCTTGAGAAGCATAAACTGGACAGGCAGAAGGGCAAACATGACCAGCCCATTATGCTTTCTTGCTACGCACTTTGTGCAAAGAACACATAATAAATATGTATGACTTTACGACCCAATTATTTTTAAAATATTATTCTACTGCAGTCTCTCACAGCTGAGACCACACAACATTACATGCTGAAAATAAACTTTCATTTTAAATTATACTATTTTACTCAAATAGAAAAGTTTAGATCTGTAAGACAAGTTTTTAAATCACAAGCTTAAAATGAGTGGGAAGGCAAAAATTAACAAAAGAATTATAATTCTGTAAATTTATAGCTTACATATGTAATAACCAACAGCCTGGCTATCTGTATTTGTACCTGGTAAAGAGAAAATTCTTTGAAATATGTCAAAATTCAAATATTTTGAATAACAGTAATAAATCAAAATTGTATTCATGAAGAAATTAAGAGCAAATTAAATCCAGAAACTGCTTGTTACCATGTTCTCAGAATCTCTTCCCCCTCACCCCTGCTATCTAAAAAAACAAAGATTGAAATGTATAAAACTATAATTTTACCCATTGTTTATATGAAACATGGTGATTCATGTAAAGAGAAAAACAAAAATTGAGAGCAGAGTGCTTAGAAGAATATTTGTACCTAACAGGGATGAAGTGATAAGTTGCTGGCAAAAACGTTTTGAAAAAATTGATTATCACAATTGCTGCTTTGCATAGGTTTACAAGTGACACATATGTTATCGACTCTAAAACCCAACAAACAAATTGTCAGCAAATTTCAAACATGTAACGAAAGTAATTTATGCACATTTAAATAAAACTTATATTTGAGCATATACTATGGTAA
The DNA here is from genome assembly GCF_000696155.1 of Zootermopsis nevadensis. The sequence continues at coordinate 735,330 of NW_019059585.1, read as the reverse complement.
TTTGACATTTCTGATTAAGAACTGATAAAGACAACAAAAACTGGCTATTATCTTTGAAAAATACTGACGGAAGAAGATCAAACCACTAGAGGATGGCATCAGACTAAACAACCTTTTTGCCCTCCACAACAGAATAAATTGTGCGTGTTCACTTGAAACTATAACTGACCTAAATTTTAAAGAGTTCTGATGACATTGCGTTGCACTCGGGATTACTGAATTCTTGGACTTTGACCATCATCTGGTATTCAACAGAACACGTTTCGAAAACTGGACCTGTTCCCGTCCTCGGGTGAAAAGGGAAGGAACACCTATTCTGATCAATCTATTACAAAGAGCTAACATCCAGTAATGTAGCCAGGTCCGGTGACTAAGGTTAGCTCTTTCTAACAGACCCAACTGAGAAGACGCTCCTCCCACTTCATCTGACAATGGCAACAGATCCAGTTTACAAAACATTGTGTTCTTTTGAATACTATACGATGGTTAAAGTCCAAGAATTTAGTAAGCCTGAGAATAAATTACTTGCCATTCTTCTCATTACTTATGGCATGATTACCCAGAAGACAGAATCAGCATGACACCTTGAATTGCAAAACATCAATTAAGTTACGAGTTTCTTTTCTTTGCCATTAACAAAACTTTTACCCCAGGGGTTCTCAACCTGTAGGTTGGAGACAGTCTGCTGACATGCATTTTGCAGCCAATGCACATTTTTGTAATAGTGTATCACGCTGCATTATGATAAAAATAATAATCCAACAAATTTGTCAAAAAAATCAGTAATACGTAAACGTGTGATAGCAAGTTAGTAACACTTTTCATAATCTGTCAGGATATTCAAGAAATTTTCATTCATAATCTGAAAGCGTGTGAGCCAGTATGAAAGTGTAAATGTGGCTTCAGGTCCTAGAAGGTTGAAAAACCCTGGTCTATCCCACAAAAAACCAAACTTCTTATACGTCACCAAACAATACAGGTTGGAAACTTACGCAGCAATGAACATCGCAGCTGTGCCAACAAGTTGCAACTTAGCACGAACAACAGACATAAAGCTTAGAAAGCGATCAATGTATGATACAGCAAGATACAATGTCTCAGTCTGCAATCGATATTCCTCAGCTACTTCCACTAACCAGTCCACCAGAATTGAACGCATTGCGTATGTAATGTCAGGCTGCTTCCTCATATATCCAGGCTTCGGACGATGGCGAGTCTGAAAATGATTACAAATGTTTCCTCATTTTTACAACTATGTACTACAAGCTATGTTTCGGTGGCCATATTTGGACAAAGCCTTTCTGCTATGCAATATCAATATACTGCTTACTGCTCTTCTTACTGGGTCAGCCACTGCAACAGTGAGTATCATTTACCCTTTATTATGCTGATTAATTATGGTGGTGGTAACAGCAAACCATAAATATTCATGTCTGACAAAAAGTTGAGCAAAATATTTGTATAGAACATGAATAAGTTTAAACAAGAAGTGAGATTTCTGGTTCGCACAGCAGCAAGTATAATGACGGCTGTCTTCTGGGTTGCAGCAGCACGTAGTATGGCAGAAAATTACCAATATTTTAGAGGTCCTTGCTGCCTCCATCATCAACAGATCTCTGAAACATTAGTAAAACTTCTACCAGACAAGACAGCACTACAACCCAGAATACAGCCATCTTCACACTAACTGCATGTGAGAACCTCAAGTCCTACTTACAGCATCTCTGTAATAAGTTAAGTAAACTTCAATCTGTGATATAGCTGCAATCTCACTAAATACTTAGAAAAGGTGGTTATCAATAGTGTTTGCCATTAAACAATCAATGGAAATAATCAATTTTTTACCTTGCATTTGACTGTGCTACTTACTGGTCTATTTTGAGACTTCATATGTCACCATATTTCAGTCCTGCCTCACAAATATTTTACATTTTCTGATGCTGTATGATCAAATTATCATGGTTCTGCAAATACAGTCAAACCTCGGTTCACGAACTTAATTCGTTCCTGAAGGTCGTTCATAAACCGAAACTATTTTCCCCATAGGAATTAATGTAAAATGGATTATAATCCGTTCCTGTACCCCAGATGATTGCTTATTTAAAATTTTACAACAGTACTTTGTGCACAAGTTCTTAACACAAAATCAATGGGAACCATTAAATCCATCACAAAAAAAAAAAACACAACACTAAGCAGATCAAATATAGACGAAAACTAAATTTAGTTTTACTGTACCTGTATGGAGGAGAGTCGACGGCGTAAGTGGAAGGTGGTGAGGAAGTGGAATATTATTGTTTGGAAGGGGATTCTTTTTCTTTTTTCTGTCTCTTGGCACCACTTGACTCTGCATCAGACTTATTGGGCCTCTGTCTCACTAAAAAGTTGTCCAGCGTGATTTGTTTTTGTCTACGTTTTAAAATGTTCCTAAAGTGATACATGGCATTATCATTGAAAATGTTTATGCTGCGGCTTGCTACTGCTTTATCGGGGTGATATCGTTCCACGAAACTTTGCACCTCACCCCATTTTGCACAAATTTCACGGATCAAAGAAGTAGCAAGATCAGAGACACGAACACCATTTTCATGTTTGGCTATGATTTCTTTCTTAACATCTATCATGATATTGATATTTTTTTCTTTTCACTTTGCTGCTATCATTGTCTTTCTTTGGCCCCATGCTGGATCATTCTTCTACGAATACTGCCGACGCCGATACTCCCAGCTTATCGCTCCACGATGTTGACGGCTTGCGTGTTCGTAACTCGAGACACAGTACGTAATCTGAGACGCTTTGTGTTCAGAAAATTTGTTCGCAAACTGAATTGTTCGTGATCCAAGGCGTTCGTGAACCGAGGTCTGACTGTACTGCAAAGAAAATCCTCTATTCCTGACAGAAAAATCTCGAAATTCAGACAAAGGCAAGTTATATGAGCAGCATTGTAGGTGCAGTTTAAAAAACTTTATAATTTCCTTACTCTTCTAATAATCATACACAGCACAAGTTTTACACACATCCAATTACAGAAAATCATGTATGCAATATGGTGGCCATGTACACGTGTCATTGAATTTTAGGTTTAATTGTCGATGATGTTGCTCCAGACTGTGACAGCATGTGGACTTGTAAGTATATATAAACATTTCATCAAAACATACTACTACACCTTCAGGCCTAAAGATGGAGACAGTATGTTTCTCCAACATCTTCAGTGATGTAAGAAACTGAAATCTAATATAGGCTTACTCAGTTACCATCCCCTTCTGTCAACCTCTCGTCACTGCTCTGTAAAGATACAAAGAAAACACTTCCACTTCTACAAACTAACTAACTAGATGGCTTAGGGGACCCGAAGTCTCATCGCTAAATTAACCAAAGCCCTCCACTGGTCCCTGTCCTTGGCCAGCAAAGTCCAATCGCCTTCAACTCCTATCTCCCATATATCCCACTTGATATTATCCTCCCATCTACGTCTAGATCTCCCTTCAGGCTTACCGATCAATAACCAGTGTACACCTCTTGTCCCATCCATGCATGCCACAAGCCCCGCCCATCTCATTATTCTCGACTTAATCACCCTGACAACATTGGTGAGCACAAATTTTTAAGCTCATCATTATGCAGTTTTCTCCATACCCCATCATCTTCCCTCCTAGGCCTAAATATCCTCCTGAACACCATATTCTCAAACACCTGCAATCTATGATACTCCCTCAGATTGAGAGACCATTTTCACACCCATACAAAACAACAGGCAAAATTATTTTATACTTAAATTTTCAGGTTCTTAAAATCAGATGGGAAGACAAAATATTTTGAACTGAGAAGTAGCAAGCATTTCCAGAATTTAGTCTTCCTAATTTCCAGATTTGTTATTGTTGTTCCCACATATCTGAACTTCGTCACACTTCCAAAGGATTTATTAGCCACCCTAAGATAATTCTGCCCGCCTGTCTGCTGACGAGATACTACTATGTACTTAGTTTTTTTCTGAATTTACTTCTAGCCTTTAGTAAAACTTCTGTGTTCCTCTTTATTGTGTTTATATCGTCACCAAAAAAATTCACATCATCAGCATATGCCAATAGCTGATGTGTTCCATTCAATTGTAAACCCTCCTGCCTATCTTAGACTTTCCTGATGGCATATTCTAGCGCAAAGTTAAAGAGCAATGGAGAAAAATCATCTCCTTGTCTCAGACCATTCTTGATGGAAAATAAGTCAGATAAATATATACCTGTAAGAATTTTGTTACAGGTTTCATTAGCACATTTTTCTTATACTCAGTAGCTTCTACAAACACAATTAGAAGCCATTACTTTGACCTTGTAGTTTTGTTTCACTATTGTTTCTGAATACTCTTTCTCAACTTAAAGCACAATAATGATACACGACCAAATATTATTCAAAAATCTCTATTTACAAACCTCTGCCTCACGTAAGTACAGATAAATTTCCTCCTTGTATTCATCAATATCCAGAAGCAATTCCTGTGCCGACTTTGACCCCTGCTTGATTGGGGTACCCAGAATACCAGATCTGTCCAAAGACATTGGGGAACCACCTGTACTATCTTCTTCAAAGATATCATGTTTAATACTAATCTCCTGTAGTGGTTGCCGATGAAGATTTGTTACAGTTGCTGGTAAACCAAACTGTCTTATTCTGCAATTATTTATACATGATGCTTGAGGTTTACTATCCCTTAGAACAACAGACTTCTCTTCAACTAATTTGTCTTCATGAATCGTAAATGGTGCCTTCTGTACTATCTGTATTGTGCTTTTCTGCTTAGCACACAGGTTTTCATCCTGAGATGTAATTTCCTGCAAGATGCAAATTAACATATAATAAACTCATATTTCTGCAATCACACTAAGATAGAGAACAAACATCACAATGCTCAAACAAATCTACAAACAGATACATACATTTAGCAGCTTACTAATGCACTGTAAAACACATTAATAGCACACAATCTGCATCTTACTGCACTTAACTTGAAGAAGTTTAATATATGAAGATATAATTGACCGGAAACGCACAAAACCTATTGAAACTGAAATTTCCAACATCAGTGTGCCTGAAAATGACTCATTATGCAAAATTAAAGTTCGGTTATAAATCACATAATCATAAATAATGATAAAATAATCCGATAATTAAAAGAATTCCGCAAATTCTAAAAGAATAATAACTTTCTTATAAGACCTGACAATCAGCTGTTAAATTACAAATATTGTAAAGTTATTCACCCAATGTAACGGTACATTTAACTTACCTGTTTGGGCTTCTGTGAAGGAATTCGGGTTGTGTTTTTATTTATCACACCCAAAACGGGCCTCCTTTGCTGCTGAGATTGTTCCTTTTGGGTTTGCCTCAAATTTGGGCCACAATTTTCTTGATCTTGATTAATTCGAAAGGTAGCCATGTTCTCTGTGTAACGGTCGTCTATGGCTTTAGATACTAAATACAAATGTGAATTAAATAACTTATGGAACGAAGTAATAATGATTTGAATACAGGAGCACAAGTGTTACAATCTTTACAATGTTTAAGACTACCTTCTAACTATGACTCTAATTTCATTCTGATCATACTAACGCCATACGTCCTACACTACCTATGCAAGAATTGTCACAAAACGTTAAAACCTCCGCGAGTCTTGAAACAAACCAATCACAAAACACATTGCCGTCACGTGGTCATCTAGCTTCCGTAATCACAGATGATTGGAAATATGAGTAATCAACGTCACTACAAATTTGCATAAAAAAGAAAGAAAACAAATCCCGTTGCATTAATTTATTTATTTTTCTATTAATCGACTCACAGAATTGTTAAGTAATCTATAAATTTTAACTATCCCGAATTATTGTATAAACGCATAAGTTAAACAAAATTACCACAGATAAACAAAAGTAAATACAACTGAAATCTATGGTTGATAGAACTTTGAGAAATATATATTTAATAATATTAATTTGCGCATGATGTTGGTTTTATTTTGTGCATGAGATTGTTCCATTTATTGTACCACTTTAGAAATGAAGGGGGAGCAAACTAGGTAGAAATTAATATGTCTTGTTAGCAAAATTTGAACTATACCTATAATATTCTTTAAGGGCATCTAGACTACGGAATACTTTTAAAATGCAGCAACTACAATTTCAGAATAGACAATAAACATTTAATTATAGGAATGATAAAATTAAGAGCAGGTATATTTTGTAAATTTTGTCATCTTCTAACAATAAATATATGAACAAACTATGCACAACTACAATTGCACCTGTTTTTCTTATATGGATAAAATAGAATAGAATTTATATTCTCTAATTTCTTAATAGTAAAATTTAGGAATGTGGAATGTCTTAATGGCTCAGTCTGTCCCTCAGGGACAGTTTGGTTGTGGTACCATCATTATAAGTGTATTAAAGTATAAAAATTATTTTACTCTTCAATGTACCTACCTATCAAAATTCTAATAATCTACTGTACTTTCAAGACTAGAAATCCACAGAATTAAAGAAGCAGATGATTACAAATGCACATAAAAGAATAAGATTCTCTTTACAAGATGATTTCTAATGCAAACTAAAATTAAACAATTCTATTTAGTCTGGTAGAAGTTTACTGATGTTCCTTGCTGCCTCCATCCATCCATCCATCCATCCATATAAAAAATCAATGTACAATTGTTATTTTCAGAATAAATCATGTAGACAATTAAAGGTTCTTTAATGATTAAGCAAACATATCAAATGCACCTCTTGCTTTTTATCATTTACTATTCTGGCCACTTGGTCACTGAAACACATGTTTACACCTACCTCCCAAACAATGTGGTGGTCTAAAACCTTTTTTCATCACCTCTTTGCTAACCCTATATTTTATTGCATGAAACTCCAGATCACATATAGAATTGGATTAAATTATTCATATGAAAACTACTAGGTAAGGAGCAGGATATAACAGGTCGTGGGTACAAAGGCCCCACAGCAAACGTATAAGTGTAGAAATTTGGATAGATCAGCAGTTGAGGAACTGCTAGCAGTGTCCAAGTGGGTTATGGTAAGAATCTCCTTACTTAAGCATAAGCATAATTTAATGAAATGTTGTTTCTTACAGCAATGAGTATGGAGAAGGAGCCAGTATCAGGCAGGTAGGGGAACAGCATTTAAGATTACAGAAAAGAAATGGAATGTAAAGAGGGAAGAGAAAGAAAATATTGAAAAATGGAAATTATTTATCTGAATGCTCCATGATAAATATGCTATTGGAGCTCCTTAAACCAGGTCTCAGTGTAATGATAGGTCAGTCCAATGTAGACTTGACCACATTTGCAAGGCAGGTTGCATACACCTGGAGTCATGGGTCCAATGTCTTTTACAGATTATACAAAACTGGGAACCTTCCTTGGGTAGAGGTCCACAGATTATGTCTCTGGACAACATCCTGCTGATGTAGGTTGTGCCCACAGTGGGCAGGAAGGTAAATGACATGGGTTTCTCTGGGGACAGGATGACTATTTATGGTAAACTGAGAGTCTTTTAGATTTTCTGGTTGCTGTAGCAATTGTGCCTGAAAGTGGCCCTAAGGAACTCCAGTTCATCATGCAGGCCTTCAGTTACAAAAGAGTTCTGATCCTGTGCACCAACGTATTAAATATAGCACATAGATAACCTTATGTCTCTTTGTTAAAAGGGGAAAAGAGAATTGGATGGGTTTACTGTAAATGTTATGGCTCACTTGCCGAAAACACACACGACCTCTAAAATCATCACCACAATGTTGTCTATATGCAGAACATGAAGTATGTGGATCTCCCCCTGAGGAAAGTTTCCGTAGTATGTCGTTAATTATGACTGTAGCCAAGATATAATCTGTGATCCGACTTTCATGAAACTCTCAGTACTTAACTATGGCCTTTACCTATCTATGTCTATGTAAGTGGTAGTTTTGACAGGGTATGCTTACGTTCGTTGGAAATGGCGGCTAGTTATAAGTATGTTTACAAATATATGTGCACAACTAGTAGTTTTTATGGATTATAACTGCCAAATGTTATGTTATTTAAGGACCGATGCGTTCTTATTTAAGCTGTGTATATATTTACTTTCTGATACAATAGTGGCAAAAGACATTTAACAATGATTTTCTTTTCCCACAATTTAACCTATATAGCAAGTGTATTGAAGTCCCAGTTTGATAATTATGTTTGTAAATTCGTAGTTGAAGTAGAAGTGGGACTAACAGTGACCTATAGCATCTCTAAACTCCGCCAGTTATGGCAGAATCTCAAAAGATCTGCTAAGAACTATACCTCAATGCCAATTCTAACCTATCCAAACTTTACACTACATAGGGATTCTGCTTATGGCTACTAGACTCCAACGATCCTCCTGAACAGCAAATTTTACTATGGATATCACTGTGACTTGTAAAATTAATCTGAATTATAACTCAAATTAGAACTGTGTTCAAGGCATTACAATTTTGAAGCAGCACATGACTTTAAGCAAATGTAAATTAATTAGATTCATTTCTAATAATCGCCCGTAAATTTAATAGACACGAACTGTATAATATGGATATATGAAAGATTCTTTTTGCTTGTATGAGATTTGAGTTTCTATTCCCTTATGATGGAGGTCATGTTTTTCTTCTTTCTGAAATGTGGGCATCTATAAGTTTTGACCCAGAAGAACAAAATTTAAATTTTATGTTTGTAGTGTTTGAAGTTGGATCTTGCATATGAAGTATAGGTCACTTCCAAGCAAGCCATCACTTCATATACAAACAGCTTTGCAAAATACTAGAATTATCAAATCTGAACACCGTTCACAAACTTTTTTGACAAATTCCTTCCTAAAGTTCCAAAAATATACTTATTACATTTCCCATGCATATATATTTCTTGAAGACCCTTTTACATATAGAGGTGACTGGGCAGGGAATTAACATCCAGCCTGGCAGTCATGTTAGGAATCTGTGATGACATCATCACCGAGCCAGTGCCATTATTTTTGGTCAAAGTCTAGTGAATGTACTAGAATTGTTATGCTGTGTACATTTCCTAATGTCTTACACACATTCGAGCTTGTTTATTAATGTTTATTAAAGAAGAAATGTTGTGTTTGTTCAATCACAGACAGAGGAAAATGTTGTTTACATTTATGTAGGATTTGAGATTCTTACTGCAGTGAATATGAAGACGGCTGTCTTCTTGCTTGCAGTACTGTGTAGTCTGGTTGAAGTTTACCAACTTTTCAAAGGTCTTTGCTACCTTCATCATCGGGCCTGAAGAAAGCCGTGTTCTTTCTTTCATTTATTTACAAATAAATGTCCATTTATTCAGAAGCATTCCCAGGTATGGAAATAGCCATAAATACATGGAACAGGTGCAGGAATTCACCCTGTAATGGGAACTACCTTTCAAATTCCTGGGAAGGAATGTATTAGAAATGTCACATGTTCTTAGTATAATTCAGAGCTGTGAAATTGTTTGATTTGTCTCTTAATTTCAGAACAATTCATCCAGTGAAATACTACAGAGACTTCCTAGTAAGTTCCATGATTAACATACATTATCATATAATTGACAAACTACTGATCAAGAATGATGGGGAAAACCTAAAATAGTACTTCAGAAAACAAATTTTATTGAAAGCTAACACAGCAGCTTATAAAGATTAAAATTATTACTTATCTTTTCTTAATCATACATTACATGTACCACAGTGTGCATGGCACTACAACCCAGAAAACCAACACGAGCATGCTAGTTTTCCCCACAGACAGTCATGCGCCTCCAGCATTTTGCCTACCTGCATGTAGTATAGTGTTGTCTTGTGGAATTTGCCTGCCAGTAAACATACGACTATCATTACTAAATTACTTTAGATTGGATTTTTATCTGTATATTTCCATTGTGTTTAAGGCGCAGAATGTGAGGCCAGATGGTCGAAGTTTACAGACATTTCGCCCGGTGTCAATTAATGTGGGCTCTATAAAAACAGCTGAAGGCTCAGCTATTGTTAAAATTGGAAACACTACGGTTGTGTGTGGAATCAAAGCTGTAAGTAGAATGTTTTCAGCTAAAATAAAGATGTTTTGTTAATTACACTGAGACTGATACAAGAATATCAGAAAACTGTGATGGTTAACCATATGTAAAAAAGGTTTAAAAAACACATATTGATTTTGTTGTGTCAATTAGTATGTCTACAAGGAACAGTAACCTATTTCAAACAGAGTATGATAGATCTAAATTTTATTGAGCTATTTTGATTTTGAAAATTTCTGTCATCTGGGATCACCATCATGACTGGGCAGTAAACTGCTCTGAAATATCATTCAGTATATACTGGACTAGCTTCTGGGTCTTTCACAGATTCTGATAAAAGTGTATACAACATTTCATTCTACAAACATTACTGTGTGTAAATTTCATGGACTTCAATTCATATAAGGGCCTTATTGAACTGTTACACATGTTTTTTGACTAATTTGACAGATCATGTATTTGATATATGGTCCTACTGTTATATATGTAACATTCATTAAATTTAATTGATCATAAATGCCTTTTTCTACTCAGACAGAACCAGCCTCCGAAACGTTGTGATTTTAAAGAACAGACGATGGAAAAAGTCCTGACAAAGAATAATTTTATGTGTAAACTACCATCGTCAAAACCCTTTAGGGCTCATGGTTCTGTTTCTGAATGTCTTTGAATTACAGCTGTGAAAATGACAGTGTAATTAGACATTATCAGAATAAAGTGTGCAGTGATGAGTTTTTGACCATAAAAAATCTTAGTTAATTGATGGTTTTATTATGTATATTGCCAAAAATTTTACAGTACATTTTGTATTAATAATATTTTATATCATCTGTTTAGGAACTGGCAAAACCAAAAGCTGAAGAACCTAACTTTGGATATCTTGTACCAAACGTAGAACTTCCACCACTTTGCTCACCTAAGTTTCGCCCTGGACCACCGAGTGACCAGGCACAAGTGTCGAGTAATTTTATTGCTGAAACACTCACTAACTCCAGATGTATAGATCTGAGGGATTTATGCATTGTATCAGAGCATTTGGCATGGGTTCTTCATTGTGATTTAATTTGTTTGGACCATGACGGATCATTATTGGACGCATGTGTCATAGCGCTTGTAGCAGCTCTCAGAACTGGTATGTATAATCTACTGGGTGGCACATGAGCATAAATGTAGTTTAGTTTACTGAAACATAATATAGGTAAGTGATAAAAAAAGCACTTACTTTTTGGAAAGAAAAAGTGACTGCTACTTTATTAGTAGTGTCTTAAGCTACCACATATACAGTTATGTATAAGCATATTCTAAGTGATAATGGAGCGACGTGTTGGAATATTCCTACACTATAAAACTGTCGTAGTTGTACTAATATGCTTGACTGTTTTTTTCAGTGGAACTTCCCCATGTTTTATATGATGCTGAAGCAGAGAAAACAGTTGTTTCTGCTGAGAAGAGAAGTAAACTTAAGGTGCATAGCGAACCTGTAGCCACAACTTACACCATTTTTGATGAGTATGTACTTTTATCTTATAATTTAGGTATTCTGTATGCATGTGCATAAAGCAAGAAGTTGAGTCAATACATGGAGATTTATCTCTGTACTCCCTGTTTTCATGCCTATTCACCTAAAGGAAGTGAAACAACAACAACAACAATAATAATTATAATTACAGGTAAACCTCGATTTTCGAAAAAACATCCCCTTGACTGAAATTGCTACCACGGATAAGGCAAAGTCAGTTTTTGAGGAACTTAAGTCGTCAATGTTTGGGTGCCGGGAACACATATCATTGACTTCCCATTGATTTACATTATAAAAAGAGTTTGAATTTATGCTGGTTCATCCAGGAACGCATCCCCAGTTTAAATCGAGGTTTACCTGTATAGGTGCAAATGGAACCATCTCCAAGTCACTCAAAAAATATTTGGCCAACATGCCGGGCAATCATGACATTAGGGAACTTCAGAAAACCGCCAGGCTAGGAACATAATACATCATCTGAAAGATGCCCATGTACAATATATAATGCCTAACACAAAATCTGTATAATGCATCTAACACGTATTAAAAACAAAATGTATTTCAGAAATAGCTGCTGCACTATGTACCTCAGGGGCAAAGTTTGTCTTAGGTACATAGAAGTAAATACCTTATAAAATGGTAAATAGATGGAATAATAATAATTCAATTCAATTCATTTATTAAAGTGCTTGACAACAGCCGAAAAGGCCAATAACAGCCAAGCACTAACAACAATATAAATCTTACAATACTAAAGCAAACAAACAATGAACTGAATATATAAAGTACAATATTAATTTTTTTCAAAATAATTAATAAGTAAATGAGCTAAATGTTATGGATAAGTAAATTAAAAATTAAATTAAAATCAGTTCAATTTTGGACAAACAACATACAAAATAAAATATTATACTAAATAAATAATAAAAAAGAGCAATGATTATTGTTTAAAGAGCTGACTGACATCAGTAAGCAAAACAGGATCTTTGTTAAAGATGTCGATGCTCCTACTGACTGCATTGGCAACAGAAACGCATCTGGCAGAGGGACTAGCCTTGAAATTACGTTGTACAGTAAAGGTAGAGTAGGCTCTGATAGACCTAGTGGGTACGCAGAGACTAACTGTATCAAAAACAGATGAGCAAATAATTTTGCCTTTAAAAACATTAATGAGGAAAAGCGCATCCAAAAGCTTCTTCCTTAAATGCAACGATAAAAAATTTAATCTGACTAATATATCATCATAATTATAGGCACAAACGCCATTAAAGAATCTAGTGTAACACAAAGCTACAATTTTCCTTTGAATCCTTTCCAGTTTAAAGGAGTCAGTATTAGTAATAGAGTTCCAAACAACGGATGCATACTCAATTTTAGAACGGACTAAAGTACTGTACAAAACCAAAAGGCTATCAATAGTGGAGAAGGAAGAAGTAATGTACCGAATCAAACCAGGCATTTTTAAGCTTTGTGAAAATATGTAGTTAATATGCTGGTGAAAATAAAGCTTACAGTCCAATAGAACACCGAGATCTTTAACACAATGGGAGCGTGCCACCAGGTTGTTACACAATTTGTAATTAAAGTAAATACTGTTTGTCTTTCGGGTGAATGATATAACAGTCGTTTTACTTAAATTAAGTTGCATCCCATTAACAAGACACCAATTTTGCACTGAATGGATGTCGTCCTGTAACAGTTTGCAATCATCAACATCGCTAATACTCCGATATATCTTTAAGTCATCAGCAAATAAAAGGCACTGTGAGTTATGTATGGAGTCACAAATATCATTAAATATATTAAAAAGTAAGGGGCTTAGGGTGGAACCCTGAGGCACTCCACACTTATCACGATAAGGATATGAAAGAGTTCCAGATACACGAACAAAGGATTGCCTGTCAGAAAGATAACTATGGAACCAATCAACATAACTGGGTGATAGTCCAAAGGTTTTAAGTTTACCAAGAAGAATATTATGAGGAACTAATAATAATAATATGTCAGCAATTTGATGAGATGACAGATCACATTATGTCCGGATGCCCCGTGCTGGCAAAAGAGCAGTATATACAACGGCATGATCGTGTCTGTACTCAGTTACATTTTAACATATGCAGGAACGCTGGGGTGAAGCTAGAAGAGAAGCACTGGTATGAACACATCCCGAAGACAGTGGAGACAAGTGAAGATAGCCAAATAACTATTTTGTGGAACCAACAAATCAGAACAGATAGAACCATCCCAAATAATAAACCAGATATTATAATCAGAAACAAAAACGGAACTTGCCTCTTAATTGACATAGCAATACCGACTGCCAGGAATGTGATTAAGAAGGAAGCAGAGAAGATCTTGAAATACAAGGACCTTCTCATAGAAATACAGAGAATGTGGAAAGTTCAAGCAAAAGTAATCCCAATAGTTATAGGAACAACAGGAACTGTCTCCAGGTCACTCAGAAAATATTTGGCCAACATCCCGGGCGAACACTACAGGGAACTGCAGAAGACCGCCATTTTGGGAACTTCAAACATCATCCGAAAGACGCTTTCATAAAATAAAGTTATATAATACATGTGGCACTTGCTAAAAACAATATGGATCCCGGAAATAGCTGCTGCCCTATGTACCTTAGGGACAAGGTCTGTCTTGGGTACATGGAAGTACATACCCCATAAAGTGGTGAAGAGTTGGGATAATAATTCAATTCATTTATTAAAGTGCTTAACAGCCAAAAAGGCCAATGACAGCCAAGCACTATACAAACATTACAATACAAAAACAAACAAACAGTAAACTAAATATATAAATGTACAATATTAATTTATTGCAAAATAACTAATAAGTAAATGAGCTAAATATACCTAAGTAATATAATTCAATTAATAATACTAAATAAAACAAAACAGAAAAAACTTATAAAATTAAAACCACAAAATAAAATGCAGTCAGCACAGCAATAATAATAATATGGATGTCGGAAGTGGGAACATATGAGGGTGTGTGCAAGTGGTTCATGAATGTGTCCCGTGATATGCTTTAGTATTGGCAGTGTTGAACCTTTGGGTTCAGTTCAACAGTTAGTAAATGATAAAAGTAAGACTATCAGCATGACATTTAATGATTTGAGATAGAGTACCTATGTTTGTGACCTGAGAACGGTTTGATTTTCATTGCACTGTCTGAATGTTTACAGCTTTAGTTCTTCTGTATTTAAGAGCAAATTTTATTTCCGTAACTTTGTAGCTCTAATTATGTTTATTTTTGTTCTTTCAGTGAAATCCTCTTAACAGATCCAACAAATGAAGAAGAGAGCTTATCAAGTGGCATCATGACTGTTGTTGTTCAAGGGGACAAATTGTGTTCTGTGCACAAACCAGGAGGGAGTCCTCTAACAGACGCACAGTTACAGGAATGTATAAATGGTGCCATGAAGAGAGCAGAACACATCAACAAACTTATTAATACTGCTCTTAAATCTCATGAAACTTAAATTTTTAAAACAGCTGATACTAATACTGACAAGAAAATACACTAATAAAAAGATTAATGAAAATAAAAATAAGCTGGTATTTACTGTTCAAGGATATTGTTTATAGTGACTGGCTGGTGAATTTTAGCTACATTTGTCTATTAGTGATGTTTGGACATGTGGTTATTTAATTCCTTCACTGTAACTAAAAATATGCTTGTGTCTTTACACATATATGAAGAAATGCCAGTTTTGATTGTATTATTTTGTTCCTGTGTGTATGAATATGTTGTCTCTCAATGTTCAAACCATTACCCACATTCATACTTTTCATCCTTGTGTTTAACCCTTTGAAGGCGGCAAAGTTCGTCTAAGTAATATTTACGAATTCAGCTGTACCACAAAGAAAACACTACACTTCACCATTACAAATATCAGCTAGTTAATGCAGTTTAAGGAAATAATCGTTGCTTACACTGAGGATCATGCAAAACAGATAAATACAAATTCAGATTTCTTGATTTTTAAAGCAGGCGGTACGAAGCCTACAGTTACCACTCAGCTTTGGCTGCCTTTCCTCCACACTGTTTTCACAGCTCTACATTTTCCTGTTCCCTTTGTCATGGAACTGTCTACCTTATTTATTTATGGTACAATCTTTGTGTATCCACTGAAGCTCTACATTGCTGAGCATACTTACTTAACTTAGACATCAATTTATTTCATAATTACATTTCATGTAATTTTTTATATTAATTTCCCACAAGATTTTTTGAATTTAGTTTTGTTTCAAAGCAAATGGTTACAAAGGGTTCTTAAATTACTGAAATATTGTGTATTATTGTTTTATTTAGAACTTGTTTTGTAAAGTGTCTCAAGTTCTGAGTGAAATGTAGCTCTGACAATCAGTGTATCTAATTAATCATGTAAAAAATTCCAGATCTTCGTACCACCCACAATTTTTATGGGAAACTAGCCGGACACTTGTTCATATGATTCCATAATAATAACCAGTATTTTCACACTAAACAGAACAATAATTTTCGTTACAATAGAGATTGGAATGCATATCCGATGAAACTGGTAGCTGCACTGTCTTATCATTGCTTTCATATACAGTTATAACTGTAGGGTTAGAAATTTTGGGGTTTCTAATACTCATTTTTACTAATTTATGTACATTTGAGTAGCGAAAGTCAATGGGTCCCAGTCCAGATCTTATTTAACCTTAAGGTAACCAGGATAGATTAAATTAAATATGTAGGATTTAAATTGTTGAAAAGACTCTAGCAGACACTATTTACAAACTGTATAAAGAAAACAAAAGATAAACTTAGTAAAACAAATGTATTTAGTAACAAAGTACACTGTTTTTTTACCAATTGTATCTGAATTATTTGTTAATAAAGTTTTTTATGTATTTTGGTATATCTATAAAGTGTTTGGTTACTGTAAATAACTGGTAACTTAATTATTAAATCACATAATTTTCTTGTGAGGTTTTCTGGCCTACCTCACTGAATTTTCCACATCTGGCCCATAAGTAGAAATGATTACCGTCCCTGGTATACTTGGTTCCTTGGCAGAGGTTTGAACAGGTACCTTCCCAATACAAGTCACATGAGTTTGCACCCATGTAGTGGCTCACAGGTAACCTGTACATAATTATAACATCTCTAACAATAAACAATTGTACTTTTAAATATATACAGATAGATCCAAACTAAACAAAATACTGTTACTAACAGAGTAAATGTAAATTGGGACCGATTAGGGGCAGAGGATTTTTCCTCTAGCCTCTGCGTCCAGACCGGCTCTGGGGCCCACCCAGCCTCCTCTACAATGGGTACCGGGGTCCTTTCCCGGGGGTAAAGCCGGCCGGGGCGTGATGCTGACCACTCACCCCCATCTAGTGCCGAGGTCAAGGAAGAGAGGAGCTATACCTCCACTCACCCCAAACGCCTACATGGCGTATAGTGGGACAAACTTTACTTTACTTTACTTTACTTACAGGGAGGAACTGGAATGTTATTAGGTATGCAAAAGAATTTTTTAACTCTGCTATAGAAATTTATTCAAACTCTGTAAATAAATTTATCGCAATTTTTGTTTCAACATGATATTTTCATACAGTGACCCTTATATATCTTAGTCAAGCTCTCTCACTTTCTTGCAATATTTTATAAATAGAATATATTTACATTCACACATACATGCAACTTGTAACTTCACAATGGTATACAATACATAATATTGCCAGGCATTGAAATCAGCTTTATACATACAATATTACATTATTACTTTAATTATTATGATGGTCTTTACTCCATTACTTTTTTTTTTTTTTACAAATATTCAGTTTTTGTTGTTGCAAGTGGAAAACAGTAACATAGCTGCACCTCTTAATACAAAATATTTCGTTATCATACAATTCATTTATTCCATCTATATCATTTGTAGAAAATTAAAACATATACTTGTCTTTGTTCCACATTTAAAAGTCTAAAATTAAAAAAGTACAGATTTGGCAACATGGGTTTATGATCTCTATATAATGTGCATCAGTTAAGCTTTAACAACTAACTGCTTATATTCATTTTTATTACAACTGCATCAAGATTATTATACTGCAATTCTCCTTTAAAATTCATTTTAAATATTTGTAGGGTTGTCAAGAATCATGTATAGCACATTCAGCCAGTATGAAGTTAGTAGACGCCATGTACACAGGTTTGAAACGTCTGTTGCTTTTATTGAACCTGGCCCTCGCTGTTCATGACAAGATATCTGCTGATTCTCCCAAATTCAATCTAAACTCACAAAATATCAAAACATAAAGAGTAATAATAGATCTGTCAGTATAATGACAACCAACTGCCTACACACGACCGGAGGTAACTCTTGTATATCAAATGTACCTTGCACAATGGGTAATATCACAAAGATATTTAATCCATGTCATTTTCACTTATAACTGCAAGGGTTCCATACTGTAGAGCATGGCTATACAAAGTGTTCAGTTCAGAGCTTATAGTTGAAAGTATAAGAGACATTGTGGACCATACACAAGACTTTAACATTAAATGATGCGAAGATAGGTTTTCATAATGTAAGGTAGTGCTGCTAATATTACTAGCAAATTGTTCCCATTAAATATATTTGACAAAGAGTCACCACTGTTTAACATTCCTAGACCATTTTAGTCAACACAATACTGAATTCAACAAAGTAAGAGTACTTTTGACTATACTGCTGTATGGTGAGATAAGAGGTCCTTACAGTGACAAGCATTAAGATGGCTGTTTTCTGGGATGTAGCAATAGACTACACAGTGCTACATCCTGCAAGACAGCCATCTTCATGTTACTATAGTTACAATATAGTTTACTGCTGGAAATACATTTCTGTCAAGTATGATATAAGCACAGGTTGTTAATATATATGAATTAGTTAATTATCTCAGTTTTAAAGTGTGTCTGAGTTTTTGACTTTTAGAAATGAACATGTTAGTGGCTAGCCAGCTGAGTTATGGGGAGGGAGGGCAAGCAATAATGTACAAAGAATCATGCTTGCAGATATTTTGCATCCAGTACAGCTATATTTTCAAGAATATTTAATTCAGCTAATATCATCTGTATGTTTTTTTAATGTGAACCTGTAAATTACTTATTTGACCACAAATATATTATTTAAGTAGATATTCAATGAGCGCATGCTGCTACTCAGGAATGTGGATTAAATTTAAAATTAATATTGAACACATGGGTTACATACAGAGGAGGATGTATGCAACCCATAAAATTAATTTTTCATGGCCTTGCTATAAGGGTAAAGATAAATTTCCCTGTCCCATTTCAGTATGATCACACTGGCAACATCTTAAATTATTTACCACTTTGTAACAAGTAGGTGTTTTATAATATGAGTTTATGGACTATCATATGGTAGCTACAAACATAATTATTTCATCTTACCCAATCACGTTTGCACCGTGCCATGGGGCATATATATTACTGTACAGTAATACTTCTAAAATGATACAGCCATAAAATAATGCACACATCACAAAGTACATCCTGTGATTTGTGATTTTATGTCAGTCTACCAAATGAAACTTGCTTAATTTTGTAATCATATTTTTGTTACTGATAAATGTAAACATTTTACTGAATCACAGAGCACCCCTTTACTCAAATGAGATGTATATTAAAATATGTATACAATGTATATAGGATGTTAATTTTTATTGGTCATTTTGGAAAGTGATCTAAAATTCAATGATCAATTTAGTAAATACAGACATTGCTTTAACTCTTTGCAGTAAAATAAGCTACAATTTAAAGACGGTGTTTACAAGTAAGATTTTATCAAGTTAAATGATTCATAAAGGATGGAAAGAGAATATATTAAACAATTATCAATACGAATGTCAAAACAGTTAAAATACCAAACTATTGATGAACCTCACATTTCTTCATTTTCATTTGATAACAAGAAGAACTTCACTTGGAGCAGATTAATAATACTGATGAGCTTTACTAAAATTTACTTTAGAAATTTAATTTATATGTGCGATATTTCAGTCAGAAGTGCTTGCCGCCTCCATTGTAAGTGCCCTCATAATGGAGGCAGCAAGGACCTCTGAAACATCAGTAAAATTCTACAAAGACTGTACAGTGCTACAACCCATAATTAAATCATCCTAATTTATATCTACAATATTTAGATTAAATTTAAACATTAAGATGCCTAATCCATTCAAATATGAATAAGAGAGAATTACTTTCGTCATTTTATATAAAGGTCAAAATTTGGACTCAAAAAAAAGGTGTGTTCACACATGTTGATGAATGTAGCCATTAAATTAAATCAATGGGTAATGATCATTAATGATAAATATGTTGAAAATTTTTATACGTTACATAGACATGTAAAATATTAGCAAATGCAGTATTTGAAAGATAAATATGCTGGTCAATTTTAAAGGGTTCTGATGATAGTGTGTTATACTCGGGATTGGTAAATTCTTGGACTTTGTCAGTGACTGAGATCAGCTCTTTCTAACAGACCCAACTGAGTAGGTGCCTCTTCCCTCTTCAACTGAGGACAGAAACAGTTCCAGTTTCAAAAACGCATTCTTTTGATACCAGACGATGAACAAAGACCAAGAATTTAATAATCCTGAGAAAATATACTGACATACTGAGACATACAGCAGTACATAAACTATTAAGATGTTTCTTGAAAGTTTCTATCGACTTGTACATGCAGGAATTCACTGGTTCCAGAAATCTTGTATTTGAATAAATGCAGTAAACGTAAAATTATTAAATTTTACATCACATTACTTATTAGTAACATGAGACAAGTGGTTTCTGTTATTACTTTCAATTTAACTAACTTTTCAGAATCCACCTTTTAGATTACCCGAATATTTATACGGGACATGAAAGCTTCATTGCATCTGAGAAACAAGGTATGGGACCTGTTAAACAGTTGAGTGGATATACACCAACATCATAATGCCAAATATTTAAATCATTACACCAAAATGGAGTACCACAACTAAGAATAAAATGTCTTGGAAATAAATAATAGTGTTACAGAGGTTCAGTGTAGAATTTGTCTCTTTGCCCCCTTCAGCAATTATAACACCAGGATAGTTATAAGATGGGGTTGTTAATGTCATTTATATTGTTGTGAATGGGGGACACTATGCCTCTGTGGACCTGCAGCTGCTATTAGGCCTGGAAAAAAGCAAACAAGTCAGTGTACTTAACCGTGAACACATATAGAGAGTATGGTTAAAGAACGACATGTTCTTAACCTCACCACTAGGAGATGAGTGGCCAGTTTTACACTCTGGCTCTTTCTAATCTGAGGAAAAAATCCTCAATACAATTTGAATAGAAAGCTAGATAAGATGATGACAAAAAATTAATGCCCTGCCTGAAACCGAACCCTGGCTGGTAAGCCCATAGCTAGTCACTTTGCAGACTGAGCTATCCCACTAACAGAGTACTTATTTTAAGTCTGAAAATATGTTGATAAACAATTTACTGAATTTAGGAATAACATATGGTAGTGAATTTGAAAATGGAAAAGTTCAAAGTCCAATAAGAAAAAATGATTATAATCCTCAACTGGATGTGTCCCTGTGTGTGTGTGTGTGTGTGTGTGATTTGGCGAGCACGCGTGTGCACAAGCACACACTTTTGTTCTTATGGCAACAAAGGTTTAATCCTGTAATGATTTATTTTAAATAATAAAATTACATTATTAAAAATTTTAAATATTATATTTTTTACAACTGTCCTGAAATACTGTTCTGGCACTAATTATTTAAAATTGTTATTTACTGACTACCTCAGCCCTTCCAGCCTATTTCTGTCAGACACACTTATTGATTTTGTCATGCAAGACACAAAAATACCTAATGCTGCAGGATTTCAAGTTCAAGTATGTCACTGTCTCTCTAGAACCAAATATTGACAGTTACAACTGTATAAATAAAATAATACACCCAATAATCAATGCATTTACAATATACAATTTTAATGAAAACTAGATAACATTTATGGAAGCCGAGTGTGGAAGCACACTGGAAATTTAATTTTGCTACTGTCCCTTTATCCCTATAATCACAGATATACAGATTACAAACTATTAAAATAGGTTGATAGCAGAAATTCTTTTTTGTCAAAATGTAAAGTACATGAATATACAATATATATTCAGGTAAGCATGAAGGTGGAACTGTAGAAGGCAAATATACTTATAAAAATACTACAAATAAATTTTTATGACACTGGAATTATGCAGGCTTAATCTTATACCACAATAACACAAAGAAAGTAACAACAGAACTCTATGTTATATGGCTAAATTGTACGATCAATCCTGTAATCGAGAACCAGGTTAATTCGAATATATAAAACCATTTTAATTTTCACTAGATTAACCATCTTCTTTCACAAATGAAAACAGATCTTAACCAACCAAACTGAGACAGTCATACAAAGTTTAAAACTGCCTGATGCAGTAGCATTAAGCTCGGTCCACACTTGTGCATTCTACTGTAACATAACAGCATAAGGTAAATGGTGTGGCTGTTGTTGCTGTAACATCTGCTCTCATTTGGTTTACGGCATGCTCAATCCTCAACACTGCTGGTTTTTCAGCAAATGTCAGGGTATTACGTTATGTCACCGGAGCGATTGTGAAAGTGGAGAGGCAATAAAAAGCATTCAGCCTGTTCACCCAACTGCAATGCTGTATTATCTACATTTCAGCAGAATGCACAGGTGTGGACTTGGCTCTATGTGTTTATACTTTATATAAACCTCTTATGAGGCACACACAGTATTTAGAAACTGGACCTACTCTTGTCTTTAGGTGATTGTCATTATACTAACACTAGTTTTCTTATTATTTCAAACACAGGAGACACAATGAATGTTAATTCAGAATAATGCCATATAATAATCTATAAAGAACTGATGTAAGAAACAAACTTACTTTTGTCATCAGTAAATAAGTAATTCAGACATCCAACATGCTATTCCTATTTTTGTGTCTGAAGGGTTAAATCCAGCAGCCTTTATAGTGTTTTCATGGCAATTTTAAACCATCACTATCATCATAAATATCTCTAATCAAAGCCTCATATTGACAATTATTTCAGCTACAGCATATCAATGCACTGTTTCCCTCCTGAATAATAGCAGAAGAAATTATAAACGCTCAATGTACTTTACATGTTTTGTTGTTTATGCTGTGATGTCATTTTAACTTAATTGATATGTAGGCAGCAAGTTGTTTGGTTTTCTTTCAAATGTGGTTACAGTGGACAAAAAGTAACCCCAGACTTTGTTAACCTTTACAGATATACACATCGTAGGGACAGAAAGACCACGAAGTGATAGCCCATACAGAGGGATAAACCAATTCTTCCTTGTATGATCTTAAATGTGAAATTCTTACATTTAGGCTGTAGAAGCAGCGTGCAGGTTAAGGTATGTGTGATTGTAATACTAGTGTTTTATAATTCCTTAGGTTCACAAACTATAGTGTAGTGTACAAGTGTATGAAAATGCCAACAACTGAATTAAAATTAAAATGAGAATTTTTTTTTCAGTTACACTATACATGCTTAGACAGATTCTTTGCTGGTCTTGCTCCCCCCTTGCCCCTTCCATCTTCCCTTCCTCTTTTGGTATGATATAACTCAAGTTTGAAGTTATTTTGCATCCACTGTACATACTTAAAACAGTCTGATTCTCAGATAAATTCCTGTCTGAACAATGACACTACTAACAAAAATGTACCACCAGAATAAATACTGTGACATAAGACAATCTGTGCATGTTGCTTGTATAGAGTGGTCATATTTAAGATAACCCCCCCTCCAAAAAAACAATAAAACAGGGAATCAATATTATAATATAATTTCATGTAACAGGGTAATTTAAAAGCCACAAAAAGTATTCATTATAAAAATCACTACTTTTTTAAGTGTGAAAAAGACTAATACAATAATACAACCACTAAATATATAACCTAAGAAACACAGTGAGAGAAAGTCTGATACAGAGTCCTCTAGAAAAATATGCAAAACAAGTCAACTGAACACATTTTTAAAATAAGTAAAATAGGAATGACCACAAGAGATAACATTTCAACAAAATTTGAACCTATTTCAACAGATTTTTTTGTTCTCACAACTGATGGTGATCTCAATGTCTATAAAAATTTGCAGTCTTAATTATCCACCCTCTTTATGTCTGCACAATAACTGTTTATCTTGCATTATGCTACCCCATAAATAATTTCCTTTTTTAGTTACAATGTATCTGTTTATATTTTCTATGAATAGCAAATGAATGGATCCAATAGTCTTCTTGCACAATGATGGATGCAGATATAGTCTTTGAAACAATGAATCAAGAGCTCTATTCTTGATTCATTGCATTAATTCACTGTGAATGTTTCAAATCTTATAAATGAAGGAATCATATTTTACTTTGAAAATGTTCTCAAAACTCAAATCATAATTTTTAGCTAAGATCAGTCTCTAGAACCAAGCCACCTGAAATAGGACATATGACCACCCAATGAATTTAATTCATGAATGGTTCTTATGGACAGTAAACAATTTGGTTCTTATTTAGTGCATTGTTAAACCACTTCCTCAGCCCAACTGCTAATACAGTTGGCTGAACTGCCACAAAAACGTATTTTATAATTATTATTATAGGTTTTTGCTATCCATGCTTATTACTTTTTTTAGCATAAATTAAATAACATCAATAGATTCAAAATATGCCGAATCATTTTCCATTTTTATATTAGAATTCTAAAATAACACAGAGAGCACATGATAAAAACTGTAGATCATCCTATCCATTAATTCAAAGGTTAACAATGTCAATGCATAGATTGTGATGTTCCAACGATGCAGAAGAAACTTTCTTCAACTCATCAGCACCACAGTCAAACAAGAGTACACAAACGGACACAAAACAGAAGCGTATTTATAGTTTAACCCTCTCACTGCTTAAACATGTTCCTGATCAGAAATATCAGCAGTCAAAGAGAAAAGTCTTTGCATCTGTGCTACCTCACCTGATGATAATGCTTGTGACCCCCTCTATAAAATGCACAATTAAATATTTCCAGCAATATCCTCTCCCTGAACTTCATCTTCAAAATAAATTAATAATCTGTACTCATTTTAAAACAGACAAGGCAGTTTCTAAGACTGCCATCTGAACAATATAATAATCATATGTACAGTCAAGTTCATACAGACTACTTCATGATATTCACAATCTATTGCAGTAGCGTGGATCTGCTCTGGCAGACACGTGCTCTCTTCCATACTGTGCACAACCAAATGAGTATTGACACATTTTATAAAGTACTCTTGTATCATGATTCACGGATTACCCGCAATATGTTTATGTACATAATATACAATTCTTAACACAACAATAAAAGTGTACATTCTAATCTTGTACCTTAATCTCACTCATACAGCCATTTTCTCTAATGCACTTGGTGAGCATTTTGAATACAAGATTCAAATATCAAATAAATATTTTTTATTTTATTTTATTATAATATATTAAGCCTAGGCTGTCTATTGCATTCTAACTACAGTGTGTGATTACAAGTGACAACTATAATTTAAGTAGCAGTCTTGTATGGATTTTATTCATTTAACATTAACTTTCTGTAGTATTATGATAAGAGGCAGTCCAGATATTATAGAAATCTATTTAATCTTTAAATTCTGCAAGAAAGAACATAACATTTTGACCTTCACAATCACATAAAGAAGATCAAAATTATAAACATGTAGATTGTTAACTAGGGACATACATGTTGAAAAATCATATGACCATCACTGTTATGACCACAGTTGTTTTAAAATGCAATAAAAAAGTATTAAGTGGCCTTGTAAACAAATACATGGCTTTATGTGGACACCTTTAAACTTCTGGTGTCATCATTATGCTATGCCTTTGCAGTTACCATAAAAGTAAAAGTACAACAAAGTTCATGTAAACATGTAGGATTTGAGGTTTTCATGGTGGTGAGCTTGAAGTTGGCTGTCTTCTGGGTTGTTGTACCGTGTAGTCTGGTAGAAGTTTACCGACATTTCAAGAGGTCCCTGCTGCCTCCATCATCATTATCCATGTTACTCATTGCTCTGATGATGGAGGCAGCAATGACCTCTGAAATGTCGGTAAACTTCTACCAGACTACACAGCGCTACAACCCAGAAGACAGCCATCTTCATGTAAACAAAATGGCCACTTAGTACTTCAGCACTTTCTCCTGTTTGATCATTAATTTGAAAATCTGTATAGTTCTCTCATCATGAACAGCATAATAATATTATAGAGTCTGGAATAGTGATAAAAATAAATGATACTTGTACAAACTGTTTCAAACAGTTAAATATTGTACTGTGTGGCATGAAAAAATATTAATGTCTTTTGTCAAGTTCAGGTATTTTCAAACGTTCATTTCTTACAATTCACTTCCATCATTTGTATCAAACACTGAACAACAAGCTTTAATGATTTAAACAAATCCCGTTCTTCAGTGCCTTGAGCATCTGCGGGTCCCAACTTTCATTGGCTTTGATCTATCAGACAGTTGGTAGGACTCCTCGGATCCATTATCGGCCCGTCGCAAGGCCTCTACCTGTACACAGGACAGCACAACACAGAGAGACGCAGACAAACATCCATGCCTTGAGTGGGATTCGAACCCATGGTCCCAGTGACCACTAGGCCAGCTTTTGCATAGGGGTCTTTATTTGCCCATTCTTGCATTTCATCTATTCTCCTCCAGTTTCATCCACTTCTCTCTACATATCTCTTTAACTTGGCCTGTCCATAATGTGCATGGTTTTCCCCTGGGTCTTCATTCACTAATCTTCATTTCCAACAATATTTTTGGTATTCTATGCTCATCCATTCTTTTAAAATGTCAATACAATTTCAATAATATCAACTGGATTTTGTTGGCCAAGGACAGGGACTGGTGGAGAGCCTTGGTTAATTCTGTGATGAACCTTCAGGTTCTGTAATCCATCTGGTTAGTTAGTTAGTTATAACCTCTCAATCCACTTTCTTCTATTTGGTTCTCTATTTCCTCCATCTTCAGCTTTCCTTTATGTTTCTAATTCTGTCTTTCCTGTTTTTTCCCCACTTATGCCCTCATGAATTTTATCTCAACTGCCTGTAATTTAATTTCCTCGTTCTAGGTACTTGTCCATGTATGCGCAACTTACAATAGTTATACTTTTAAAACACATGCTAAATACTGTAATTTAACATTTTCTGTATATTTTTTTTGATAATAAACTCTTATTAAATGATAAAATACTGAAGCCTTTCCAATTCTTTCCTCTTTAGCATTGTGCCACTTTTTTCCACCATACTTCCCAAGTACATAATCTCTTCATATTTATTTATTTTCCTAAGTAAATAACAAATCTGCACTTATTAAAAGTGTTACTTCTATATATTTTACTGACATTTCCATCCCACGATGGTGAAACTACGAAGACAGAATATATGTGCATACGATCTAAAGTTTATTTAGCACTGAAGTTGTTTTTATGCATTTCTTATCTCCCCACATATACTTATCTCATTTCCCTTGATCTGATCACCACCAGAGAAACCTAAGATACTTAAATAAACACCTATCTTTAAATTTCTCTGAGTATAAAACTCTATTTAGTTCACAACGTACTTAAATATTTTCATACTGCTCTGATCCAGCTGGCGCTTGTGTATATTGAACCTTACAAAGAAATAAAAGTCAAAAATATACATGCAAATGTGCCTTGTAATATCAAAACAAAAGTAAATAAAATCAAATTAAACTGTGCTAAAAACAAGACTTGAAATTACATACATACTCATACAGCATATTAAGCATTATGTACATTATTACGTCAAAAGGGTTGGGCATAAAACAATCCATTGTACAAGTCATTTCTATGATTTAGCCCTCTCACAGTCCCACATATTGAATGAAGTGCAGTTCTTAACATTATATTTTTAACAAGTTTCTCAAAAAACCACTCACTATGTATATAAATTGTACTATTTAGGATCTAAAACCTAACTCCAAAACACTTTTGAGTGATATGATGTCTAAAATGCTAATTACACTTCATATAACGTGCTACTACTGTTGGCAGTGTGGCAAAACAAAATATTTTGTCAATACCATATAAAATTTTACAATCCAGCAAAGATTCTCTTCAGCTTTCACCTGAAAGCTGAAGTTATACACTGAACTTCAGCCACAAAAACCTATGGATACGAATCCAATACAGGGTTCAGGATGCTTCATGTTGAATACCCAAAACAGAAGAGTCCAAAAAAGGTCAGATCAAGGAACTTAATGTGCTTAACACCAAGTGTTATTCTCAATCATGCATTTCACTTGTTACAAGCACCATTTCTGACTATCTGACCTAGCCATCCTGAATCACGAAAGGCAACGTTAGTTCAGTGTGCACAGTTAAGTAATTCTGCTACCTATTCAAGCTTAACGTCATCAAACACGTAGATCTCCGCAAATTTGCAACGGAAGTAAAAGAAATTAAAGAAAAATAGAATAAGAACGTTAATATACTGTATTCAACAACTGAACTGCATTTTTATTTACCAAACCAGACTGCTCTGCTGTCCATGCTCACTGTACTGACTTGAGGAACACACACATGTTCTCACTGAAAAAATGGTAGCAGGTACATTAGTAATAAATGAAACGGGACTAGATCTACTGAAGAAAGTGCTGTATGGCCATATGAAAATGTAAGCACTGGGCCAAAATTAGATCATCATTCATCGGTTGACTTACTTTTACTAGCAACTTTACCGAGGTAGTGAGCATCGTGATGAGATGTAGGGTAGATGAATAGGCCAGCTTCTGACCCACAGAGATGCAACAGCAGCAGTTGCTATTTGTTGGGATCAGCTGCATTTGATCTTCTCCGATGCTTAGTAGCCACAGATGCCGGTGATACTGTGGGCTTCTGTTGATGCTGCTGTGACTGTTGGTTTAAACACAGCTGCTGAAACTGGGCTTGTTTCTGGAGTGTTAACTGTAACTGGAAAAAAATTGGATATCAATATTTGTCAAGAGTTTTATATGAAAACAATGTACTACTATTGTAAGTAAAGCCATCATGCTACATGCCATGTAGGTCATTTGAGGGGAGTGGAGGTATAGCTCCTACTCTTTCCTGACCTCAGCACTAGATGGGGGTGAGTGGTCAGCATCATGTCCTGACCACGCTTTACCCCTGGGAAAGAACCCTGCTACCCATTGGATAGGAGGCTGGGTAGGCCCCAGAGCCCGTCTGGATGCAGAGGCTAGAGGAAAAATCCTCTGGCTCCGCTGGGGATCAAACCCCAGACGTCCAGCCTGTAGCTAGTCACTATACTGATTGAGCTATCCCAGCTCAGTACTACTACTACTGATAAAATATGGTTAAAATATAGATTTTAAAAACAAAAATTTAATAAACTCAATCTATGACTTTACATTTTGTGTTAGTTATTTCTTACTTCAAAATATTTATTTACATTTCTCACTTATGACAGAAAAAAATTCTTATAAAACAAACATGAATGAAGTGTACAGTGTGTCCGTAAAATAATGGTGGGGTAACAAACAGTCATAGTTTTGGAACAGAGCAAGATAGAGACATGAAATAAACGTCAAAATAAAGAGTAACTCTCCAATTTTTCGATACATACACAGGTTCTAGCACAAGCGCATGCGCCCTGTGTTACAAGGTCAATAGCCGCGTGAAGCTTATTAGTCGCCATGATTACGATGCAGAGGAAGGTTCAATGTGTTTTGTGGCTTGCTAAGTTTGAGTCAGTTACACTTGTTAGGCGTGAATACCGTCGTGTGTTTAATGAAGAACCACCACACGAAAATAACATTCACTGTTGGGTCAAACAACTCAGAGAAACAGGCAGCCTATTGAAACAGTCACGTCCAGGATAACCATCAGTGTCAGACGATACCATAGAAGCTGTGCAAGCAAGTTATCTGCGTAGCCCGAATAAATCAGCGCGGAAGTGTTCTGTAGAGTTAGGCGTTTCAAAAACAACTGTTCACAACATTTTAAAGAAAACAAATTCGTGCGGGATTACCTAAACCAAACATTTCCTCAGCGATCGGTCGGACGAGTAGGGTGGATAGCCTGGCCTCCACGCTCTCCAGATCCTATCCCTATGGATTTTTATTTGTGGGGTTATGTGAAGCAACAAGTGTTCTCTTTCCAAATAACAAATTTAGACCATTTGAAAGAACGGATCACTGAAGCTGTTTCATCTATCACACTGGATGTTCTCGGTCGTGTATGGCAAGAGCTTGAATATCGTCTTGATGTCTGCAGGGCCACTAAAGGAGCGCATATCAAAATCTACTGAACAGGTAAGATTCTTGGAGAGTTTCTCTTTATTTTAAAGTTTATTTCATGTTTCTATCGTGCTTTGTTCCAAAACTATGACTGTTTGTTACCCCACCATTATTTTATTTTATTTCATATAAGTGCCCACCATAAAATTATTCAACAAATCAAATTTAAACATAATCACTTTTTTATAAACAGCTCATTACATCAAAGAGATACACATAACTTAAAACGATTTTTTCAAGTTACACATATTTTCCTTAAAATACTTTCTGATTCAATAAATAATAAATAAGATACTGTTCAGAATTGGCCATAGTGAATGAAGGGGCAGCCTTAACTAACCTGGTGGTACAGGCCTTTAAAAATTACGAGATGATTACAATTACCGACATTTATCAAGCTAGACGTGTTACGACAATGAAACAACATAATATAAGTACAGACATACGTCAAGCTTCGTTTACGGGTTTTTAATGCATGCACCCGTAGTTGTGACAAACGTGATATTAGAATTCATTCTATGCACACTGTACTACTGTGGCACTGATTTTGGCAATAGCATGAGATTCATCCCTGTTAATTGCCAAGGACTGTGGCATAGGCTGACTTACTTGCAGGTATTATCCTGGAATTCACCTACAGAGACTGAGAAAAGCCATAACAAAGCCTCACTCAAAATATCCAGTAATGTAGCTGAGATTTGAACCACACAACTCACTATTTCTAATAACAGTTATAACGTTAACCAATGGTTGCCATATTTCACAATTTAAATTTATGTACGTAAGAAACATACCTGTTGCTGGGCTGTCAAAGTGACAACTTGATTGCCTGAAGCCAATGATGAAGCGGCTAATTGAGCCGAACCTGTAATTTACACACTATTAAATGGGTCTTATCACAGAGAATATAAAGAAACTGTTGAACACAGAGCATAAGCAAAAAACAATTTGAATTTTACAATTCACTGTTCTGTACAGGTGAAGAGTACAGGCATACCTCGTTTTATTGTGCTTCGCAGATATTGCGTTTTTTATAAATTGAAGGTTTGTGGCAACCCTGCGTCGAGCACGTCTATTGGCGCCATTTTTCCAACAGTATGTGCTCACTTCATGTCTCTGTGTCACATTTTGGTAATTCCTGCAATGTTCTTGCATTGTTTCTTTAGACATAGTGCTATTGCACACTTAATAGACTACAGTATAGTGTAAACATAACTTTTATATGCACTGGGAAACCAAAAAATTTGTGTGACTCACTTTATTGAAATATTCGCTTTATTGCGGTGGTCTGGAACAGAACCCACAATATCTCTGAGGTATGCCTGTATTAATCATATAACACTTGAGGCTTTCGCTGCAACTAAATGCAATCAAATCATCTCGAGCGACAAGCCGCGTCAAAATAAATTCCATTCAGTATTAAACACATTAGCCTGGCTAACATTTTGAAAAACTAAAAATAAGTACATGTATATGGTATTCTGAATAAGTTGAAAGGTAATGTAAGGAAAGTTTTGTAAGAGGACTTATTATTAGTGCTTCCTAACTTTATCCCTGATTCAGCATCATTTTATATTAATGTTCTTTTTTTATTCAAAACCAAAATAGCAATTATATTATTCTTTCCAGTAATAACAATTTAGAGCAGCATAACAGTATGGACTTATTACATAAATAGCATTAAATCATACAGGAACAGATGCTGCATGAATTTTCTATGCAAATATCTTGGGATGAGAGCATATTTATTGAAACATGTCAGACAGCAACTCCACAAACTAACCATGATAAAAACATTCCTTTGTTAGCTACATGACTTATAGCAGTAATTCTTATCAAGTCAGAATTATCAAGTAACAGTTTATTTGTGAGCATTCAGAATGATGTTCTATATATTTATAAGCAATCAGAAAACATTTCAGCATATCAGCATGTTTGCAGGGCAGACAGTAACATTTCCAGTACACGTTTCAAAAGGAGCAGGAAAAGAGGAGAATTTTTTGACCACCTATCAACTTAGCTGTGTACAGTAAAACAGAGGAAAATAAAAGTGTTAAAGAAAAATGAAAATTACAGAAGGAATAACAAAATAACCAGATACTAAGGAACACATTCTAGAAATCAGAGCTTCCAAAGAAGGGAAAAAATATACCTATTTGAAGGTTACTACATGCCTATATAAATGTGTGCAGCAAAAACTTGAACACGCGCTATGGCACATATTAAAAGACTAATGAGAGAAGAGATATGGTTTTTTAAAAGTGGAGTGCAACAAAGCAATGGGCTGGTTACCCAGCAGCCTTGAAGATGAGAACAGAGATTGTTCTCGAAACGGCAGAAGATATATTTTATTCACCTTTCAGCCACCTGATGTGGCTTGTGGCCCGAAAGTCTTTCATCAACTTCAGTTGCCGCGAAAGCTTCAATTTATACATGAGGGTATACAGATACCAAAATGGGAACATGTTACAAAAGATGCCACAGAGGGAGAGATGATAAAAATAATTTGATAAGGAGCCGTTGAAAAACAGAGACAGATCGAAAGGCTTGGTTGTCAAAACACAACTTAGAGCAGAAACATCGTAGAAAGAGGAAGAAAAAAATGTAGATTGTTACCTGTATTAGCAGTGGCCATCTTGAGAGTGTGTCTCTGAGTACTGACAATCTGTCGTGCAGTCAGTGTCTGTTTATTTCCTGCTGTTGACAGTTGATTAGCTGTTAAAAGACCTCGTGGCCTCTGCACTCCCACAAACTGGATACCACCACTATTGCCACCCTAAACATATACGCATAACGGATCAATACAACTACAAACATTTATGTTAATGTTAATTTTAGTACTTGACTTATTATTACAAATGGTGTACTAAGAAATACATTTGCTGTAATTATGATGCACCAAACAGACTAATACACTTATATGTACTATATAGAACAAAAAAAATCTAGGGAGCATATCAAATGTTTGTTGACTGATTCAGTTATTTACAAACGCTATATGTATTGTAGAAATTATGTAGTACTAAATGAGAAGTGATCGAATTACAAATGAACAATCAGGAGGGACACAAGAAAACCATAAACAATCTGAGGCAGGACAGACAATTCTTGGCTGAGCTCTATAACCCTGTATGGGTCTTGGCCACCTTTTTTGAAGTTTACACAATCTATTTAGACATTTGGTAGACTCCTTGGACGAGTGATCAGCCCGTCAAAAGGCCTCTACCTGTACACTGGACAGCACAACAAAGAAAGACACGGACAAACATCCGTGCCTAGAGTGGGATTTGAACCCGTGGTCTCAGTGTCCAAGAGCATGAGGCCCACGCCTCAGATCATGCAGCCACAGTGACCAGGAAATATATATATACATACATAGACATATTATCACTCATCAATCATAGTCAGTGGTATATTTATTTAACATTGCCAGCAGCAGATCAGACTATATATAGCATCGAATGATAGAATCATTAATAATTAATTGAAAAGGGAATGAAAGGAAGCAGTTACGGTATAATCTAAGGTACTATCCTGGCATATGTCTTGAGGGACCAAAGAAAACCATAGAAAACCTCAGTCACGACAGCCAGAA
>NW_019059585.1:663636-690958 GCF_000696155.1 Zootermopsis nevadensis | reverse complement strand
GTTTTGCCATTGCCTTCTTCTGTGTGTGCATGGAGTAATTGTTGGGATGCCACGGAGGAAACCTCTGTGTTGGCTAGACCACGGCCTTGCCCAACACAAGTTATAAATTCGGGCACCGCCGGGAATCGAACCCGAGACCCCAGGATTACAAGGCCAGCGTTCTAACCGCTAGACCACCGTGGCGGTCATTAAGAACTACAAACACTAAAGCGAACTGTGGGTCATGACAACTGTTGCCATACCCAGAAGGCAGTGGTGTTACAGCCAGTCATGCAAACCATAAGGCCAAAAATCCCTTAACAGCATGGATATAGTTATAATAATTTATGCAGACAACACACACATATATACATAATTCTGTTAATAGATTACTAAAAGGCACTGTTCTGGCAATTGCAAGGAAGGACTGATGGAAAACCACAATGAATATTTTGATAGATGGTGTCCCATTCAATGTTCAAACTCGATACTCCCATACATGTCAGATGCATTACCCCTGCTCCAGCCTTCTCAGTAATAAATGTTTAATAGAGAAGAGAGTAGTATAGAATATTAGGAAAGAATGCCTGAAGAAACATCATCAAAATCCCCACATATTTTTATTGTGGTGCACTAACTTTCGTGCAACTGCTTCATGGGTATGCTACAACAACCATATAGGGGCTAGAAGGTCATGAAAGATATTTTTCTACTCACGGAATGGAGGTGAATTGACAAAAGTATTACACTACATTGTTATGCTATAATGTTACTGTTTACAGTGTACTGTTTACTTATAAGATTAAGTTTTAAACAACAACACAAAGGAACACAAAGGTGAGGCTACTTTGTAGTGCTTTATTATGTTGAATTTCTGTAAGGTATTTTGGTACTGTAATAGACAATTTAAATAAAAAATATGTGCTAACAAAGGCTTTGACTTGTTTAGCCCTCGGTGGACTAGTGGGCGTCCTCGCCACTGGACCCAAGGTTCATGGGTTCAAAGCCAGCGGTACCATGTCATAGATTTATGGCATATAAAAGAACCTTACAAGAATGAACAAGATGTTTCGTAAGCAAAATTGTAACCCAAGTCTATCCTGATTTGCTACTAGATGGTTCCAGTAGACAAATCAGGATTGAGTAGAAATTGTGCAAACGCATTGGGCTTGTCACTCACTACTCATAAATGCACACTTCAAAAAGACAAAGAACCTCCCACACGGGAGGAGGCCAAGGCTCGGGTTTGGGCTGTTGCGCCATAGAAAGAAAGAATAGACAAATCATTTCAACAAAAAATATTGCCAATAAAGGTTTTGACTTGTTTAACACTTGCAGAATATAATTTTCTGTAAGTCCTTGCACTTTAATGTCTAAAGTGACAGATGTCCATCATTTCTTGGAATAAATAAATATTTGTGTTCATAAAACACAAGACATGGTAGCCCCATCTCTGGCACTGCCAATCATATCTGTCATCCCACTTGCCACCTACCACATCCCCTATATAAGGCTTCCAAAAAATACCCAACCAACATATTCACATGAAGACGGCGACTGCAATGTTTGCAAAAATGTTGGACAACTTTTCGACATTTGACGTGACTCATCCCTGAAACCCAAAGTTTTGCACTGACCTCCAGTTGTGAAAACCTAAGGACAAGAATTCAACAGCAACCATTTACCTGCTAAGAGAGCGGAAAGTCCAGGCATTGACAAGCCAAGGTTAGACCCAGTTGTTGATGTATTTGTATCAGCTGTAGTGTTCCCTAGCGAAGTCAACGACAGTCTTCTTGAAGCTGGTGAGGAACTGAGGAGTCTACTTGAATGGTTCAATGTTACAACCTGCTGAGATGTTGCCTTACTCGCACCTGTAAGAATAACAAACAATTATTTCCCATAACAATAATCTAGTTCCATAAGCACATATGTAATTATCTTAATAAAAAGTATAAATTAAATAAATAATCATGTCTTATATGATTTATAAATAAATATAGAACCAATAAATTCTGATGTGAAATCTGTCAAATCTAGCAGAGTATATACTGAACCTTTGTGGCATGTGTGAAATATGATGTTACTGTAAGCGAAGTACATAAATTACAAATGTTTAAAACTGAAATGATCAGAAAAATATCTGGGCCTGAGAACTGTGGCTAGCACGGAGAAGACAAGAGATACAGACACAATTTTGCTGTGAAATCCTCTTGGAAAATGTAAAGCTGGAACAATGAGAAGGCGATGGGAGAATTTCAGAGAGACAGGCTGTAACAAGTTTTGCCATTGCCTTCTTCTGTGTGTGCATGGAGTAATTGTTGGGATGCCACGGAGGAAACCTCTGTGTTGGCTAGACCACGGCCTTGCCCAACACAAGTTATAAATTCGGGCACCGCCGGGAATCGAACCCGAGACCCCAGGATTACAAGGCCAGCGTTCTAACCGCTAGACCACCGTGGCGGTCATTAAGAACTACAAACACTAAAGCGAACTGTGGGTCATGACAACTGTTGCCATACCCAGAAGGCAGTGGTGTTACAGCCAGTCATGCAAACCATAAGGCCAAAAATCCCTTAACAGCATGGATATAGTTATAATAATTTATGCAGACAACACACACATATATACATAATTCTGTTAATAGATTACTAAAAGGCACTGTTCTGGCAATTGCAAGGAAGGACTGATGGAAAACCACAATGAATATTTTGATAGATGGTGTCCCATTCAATGTTCAAACTCGATACTCCCATACATGTCAGATGCATTACCCCTGCTCCAGCCTTCTCAGTAATAAATGTTTAATAGAGAAGAGAGTAGTATAGAATATTAGGAAAGAATGCCTGAAGAAACATCATCAAAATCCCCACATATTTTTATTGTGGTGCACTAACTTTCGTGCAACTGCTTCATGGGTATGCTACAACAACCATATAGGGGCTAGAAGGTCATGAAAGATATTTTTCTACTCACGGAATGGAGGTGAATTGACAAAAGTATTACACTACATTGTTATGCTATAATGTTACTGTTTACAGTGTACTGTTTACTTATAAGATTAAGTTTTAAACAACAACACAAAGGAACACAAAGGTGAGGCTACTTTGTAGTGCTTTATTATGTTGAATTTCTGTAAGGTATTTTGGTACTGTAATAGACAATTTAAATAAAAAATATGTGCTAACAAAGGCTTTGACTTGTTTAGCCCTCGGTGGACTAGTGGTTAGCGTACTCGCCACTGGACCCAAGGTTCATGGGTTCAAAGCCAGCGGTACCATGTCATAGATTTATGGCATATAAAAGAACCTTACAAGAATGAACAAGATGTTTCGTAAGCAAAATTGTAACCCAAGTCTATCCTGATTTGCTACTAGATGGTTCCAGTAGACAAATCAGGATTGAGTAGAAATTGTGCAAACGCATTGGGCTTGTCACTCACTACTCATAAATGCACACTTCAAAAAGACAAAGAACCTCCCACACGGGAGGAGGCCAAGGCTCGGGTTTGGGCTGTTGCGCCATAGAAAGAAAGAATAGACAAATCATTTCAACAAAAAATATTGCCAATAAAGGTTTTGACTTGTTTAACACTTGCAGAATATAATTTTCTGTAAGTCCTTGCACTTTAATGTCTAAAGTGACAGATGTCCATCATTTCTTGGAATAAATAAATATTTGTGTTCATAAAACACAAGACATGGTAGCCCCATCTCTGGCACTGCCAATCATATCTGTCATCCCACTTGCCACCTACCACATCCCCTATATAAGGCTTCCAAAAAATACCCAACCAACATATTCACATGAAGACGGCGACTGCAATGTTTGCAAAAATGTTGGACAACTTTTCGACATTTGACGTGACTCATCCCTGAAACCCAAAGTTTTGCACTGACCTCCAGTTGTGAAAACCTAAGGACAAGAATTCAACAGCAACCATTTACCTGCTAAGAGAGCGGAAAGTCCAGGCATTGACAAGCCAAGGTTAGACCCAGTTGTTGATGTATTTGTATCAGCTGTAGTGTTCCCTAGCGAAGTCAACGACAGTCTTCTTGAAGCTGGTGAGGAACTGAGGAGTCTACTTGAATGGTTCAATGTTACAACCTGCTGAGATGTTGCCTTACTCGCACCTGTAAGAATAACAAACAATTATTTCCCATAACAATAATCTAGTTCCATAAGCACATATGTAATTATCTTAATAAAAAGTATAAATTAAATAAATAATCATGTCTTATATGATTTATAAATAAATATAGAACCAATAAATTCTGATGTGAAATCTGTCAAATCTAGCAGAGTATATACTGAACCTTTGTGGCATGTGTGAAATATGATGTTACTGTAAGCGAAGTACATAAATTACAAATGTTTAAAACTGAAATGATCAGAAAAATATCTGGGCCTGAGAACTGTGGCTAGCACGGAGAAGACAAGAGATACAGACACAATTTTGCTGTGAAATCCTCTTGGAAAATGTAAAGCTGGAACAATGAGAAGGCGATGGGAGAATTTCAGAGAGACAGGCTGTAACAAATGGAGGTATATAGAACTCGTTCAGAATTGCGTCCAATGGTCAACATTGGTATAAATAATCTTGCATCTTCATGTTCTGCTATTGAAGTGCTAGTCTGTTACTAGGCATTGTTCCTTTGTAGCATTGTCTTTTAATGTTTTCTCTATGTGTTTTCACTGTTTATAAATGTAGGCACATGCATGCACCACTCACACGGTAAGATTGACGCACACACAAATTATAAAATCACAAGCATCTTTCCTCACATAATACAAACTGCAAGCTAAAAATCATCTCTTCCACATGAATTTCATAGCTGGCTATCCAGTTTCACGGCATTTTCATGATTATCAATGCGTATGCATCTTGAATAAAATTTTACAG
The DNA here is from genome assembly GCF_000696155.1 of Zootermopsis nevadensis. Next base: position 686,079 of record NW_019059585.1, on the reverse strand, counting down.
ACCTGCATTTGCTGTAGTAATAGGAACAGAAGAAACTCCCACATTGGATGTTTGTAATGCGGTGAACCCTTGACTCTTGGATGAGATGGTAAAGGCCTGTTGTGTTTGTGATGCTGGTGTTGTTGTTGCGGGAGGTGAAGCAAGCTGAGAAGCCAGAGACGAGAGTGTCACTCTCACTGGTTGCTGCTGCTGCTGCTGCCCCGTTGCATTATTCTGAACTAATGTATTCCCACTTGTAATACTATTATTAGGTAATGTACTATGGTTCACCAAACGTGGATTAAGAAGATTTAATGTCATTTTTCGGGCAAGAATTTTCTGACTGATGGCTTGAGCAGTAGCTGGATTCACATTTGTATTAATGTTTGCCACTGTGGATTGTGAACTGTTCAGAAGGCTTAGCATAGCAGAATTGTTTGAACTGCTTGTTACTTGAACTGAATTTGCAACAGATGATCCAACACCACTGGTGGTACCAGAAACAGCGACGGTTGTAGACGCTGTAGCAGCATTTGAATTTGCCTGTGCTGCCGCTGCTGCTGCTGCCGCCGCTGTCAAAACAAACATATATAGTAAAATACTACTTATGACTACTTACAGGCAATACACATAAATACATTGAGTTTGCTATTTTATAACATTGTATCAATTCTGAGGTTATGTAACACTGAATAAGAAATGTCCAAATGAGTATCAATGATTACTCAGGTGATATGGGAAGAAGACATCACAGCATATTTCAAGGTGTTATATTTATATCAGTATTTGCATGGAAGGACTAAGTAAAATCATGAACAATATATCAGGACATCCACTCCTAGCCCAGAATTCAAACTAGCTTTCTCCAACATTCAAACCAATACTTTGTCATGAAAACCTACCATCTCACATGAAGTAACTCTGTATATTAAACATAAAGATAGCAGAAAAATTTAAGTAGCAGGATGCTTCATGGTTTGCATTCTTAACCATGAATTATGCAGGTTATATAACAGTATTACATAAATTACAGACATCATGCAGCATTGAAAGAGATAAGAATGATTATAAATTATGAATAAATAAGAGTGATTTAAGAAAACATGGTCATGGACTATTTAAAGGTATAGATATTGGCAAACTATTTGATGTATGAGTGACTGATATGAGTGGCTCATAATGGTCGCGGTGAAAGTCTCAGTCATGCAATGGAAAAAACACATCTCAGATTTGTTATTGACAGCATTTTAAATTGTGCAGTTGGGTCCATAGTGTGAGTTACATGAATATTCTGTTTGTGTTTTAAGATTTTGTTTTACTGACAAAGAGTATTATATTTTTATTCAAGTGGCACACTTCCTGAGGACAACATAATTTGAATAAAGGTAGAATCACTATTAATTTCCTAGAATTGTGACATCACCCACATGCCAAGTACTTTGATGATATCTTTACTATAATAGCATTCACCATAACATATGAGTAATATAATGAAATCAATAACAACAATTGCTGATATGTCATCCTAGATTCAAAATGGGCACCCCCTTAATGCAAGTAAGACATATTGATTGATTATATGCAACAGAAAACCACTTTCTATGCACCCATCAGATTGAATAGTGATAAAAACTAATTCTTTGGCACAATCAGAGCAAAGAAAAGGTTAAATATGTATAATTTCTAAAGCATGAAAATTAAAAATTTAAGAGAACAAATGACAATCGACTTACCAGCAGCCTGCTGTTGAAACTGTTGTGCCGAGTTCATTAAGCTGGTGACTAAAGCACTGATGGCTGGGTTGGTTATGTGACGGGGACCACTTGAGGAGGATTTCTGAACCTGACTAGGTGCTGGCTGCAACGACAACTGCATCTGAGGCTGCTGTTGCTAAAATAAAACGATACAGCAAACATCTGTACAATTATATGTAAACATCTGACCTATAATAATTATGTTCATTGTTCTCAAGGCTAGCCATATTTTTCACATAACTTCACATGTCCAAAACATTGCTGAACATTTATCAAGAAGGCTCATCATATAAAAAACTTACACCACATTTATACTAAATTTTGTATTCACTTATATATATATATTTCATAATTATACTAATTATCTTAATGTTATATCTGAAGGAGTCCAGCATATAAATAGTTTTCCAGTCTAATGTTGGAGTCCTCGCAACAAACAAAAATGAAGAAAGTAAATGAAATTTAGTCCTTGTGGTTTGTCATATGTTAAAAAGAAGGATTTTAAAGGAAATCCTGTGTCACATCAATTCAAACATTGGGAAGTCACATCTCACTTTATTTTAGCAACAATGTTACTAAAACAAAGTAAATCTCATATAACAAACTCACAATCTCTCTCTTGAACAAGGTTATTCTTAAGAAGCTGATAGTAAATTTTACGGAGCACAAGGATTCATTACCATGTTCACACGAGTCTGTCACTGCACCAGATGAATTCAGTACACAACCTCCATCCTATTTTCCTATGATCCATTTTAATATTATCCTCCCATCTACTCACAGATTTTCTTCTGAATGGTGTTTTCTTTTAAATTGTCTTTAAAATGTGTCCTGAAAACCTTATACAGACATCCTGGACATTCCAAGTTCTAAACCTTATGTCCATTTTCTGCTGCTTAGATTTTTCTGACTCAATTGAAGTCTGCAGTTACACGTAACATTTTGTAACAAGTTAGCTTTTAACAGTAAGGAGTTTCAGCCCAATCCCCGAGCTGGAGGACCACCCCTTTTTGACTGTCACCAAAAGCCTGTGGTGAGTTCACACATAAATAAAAGTATTCTGGTTCCTAGAACCATTTACCTTGCATTTGATCTCTTCTTCAACAGTGAATAAAAAATGATACTTTGTTGTTCTGAATACATTAAGTACATCAAGTATGGACTTCATATTTTGTTACCCAATGCATCAGACTACCAGACCAGTGACAATAAAAGCACCAACAAATATTTATATTTTAAAAATAACAAAAATTCCTAAGTAGGATATAAGGTTTTCACAGCAGAAAAATTCCTGTTGTAAATATAGAGTCTAACCTACTGAAATCATGCTGAAATCACAAATTACTTAAATATTTAAGTAATGTATTTAACTCTATATAATTTTGATAAACAGACTGTTTCCATATTACTTTCACCCAAGTTAAAGTGTGAATACCAATATAATACTTAAGGTTTGTATTCAGAAGGCAACTGTAAATCTAAATGAAAAGACCAACTATCCTTCATTAATCCTTCCACAATTGAGAGAATAACTGTTCTTGCTTCATCTCTCCCAGTAAACAATTCACAAGAATTCAAACTGACACAATAAAACCTCTGAAATTGACAAGCCTCTCAAACGAACACAAATGGATGACCACAAATTCAGTGGTTTAATATGGTAGCTCCAAAAATTTCCACGACATGTGTCAAACTTTGCATGCGGCAGCACTGATAAATCCTCAAAATGCAGCTGCACACCTCCACGTAAGCTCTTACAACTGTTCAAAAGATTGCTGTCTTCTGGGTTGCGCTGTGTAATCTGGTAGAAGTATACCAACGTTTCAGAGGTCTTTGCCCTGCTGATGGAGGCGGCAAGCACCTCTGAAACATTGGTAAATGTTTGCCAGACTATACTGTGCAGCATTCCAGAAGACAGTAATCTTCATACTTCCAGCTGTTAGAACCGGAAATCTCAATGATTTGTAACAATACTTGATTCAATGCATTGCAATAACATTGGATATTATATTATCTGAGATTTATTCAATATATAAAGCATTTAAAGAATTTGATCTAATCCTGATTTCATGTGATTGGTTTTCATTGTAGTGACAGATACTGATTTAGTGCTTTTTATTTACAAAATAAGTGGCACTAATCTATGACTTAATTTGACTTCACATATCTCTTCAGCGTTCCAAGTGTTTTGGATTGACCAAATCAAAAATAAACACAAAAAACATATTTTTGTATAATGATAACTAATTGCTTGAAGAAAGGTGTACAGCCAGCTTCCAAAATATCTTGTATATTGAATACACCTCAGACAATAAGCAATGTGTAATATAATATTGGCATAATCCAACAGTCACTCTTGAATGTAATTAAATTTACCAGAGAAAATTAAATACTCTTTTAAGCTATTATGAAATTGTCACAGACATGCACCGTGAAAACATATTCTCTTCCACACATTGTTCATTATTCAAAATGGAATATGATAATGGCACAGAAGAAGTAAACTTGCAGTTCTTTTATAAATCAGTTACCATATCAAACATATAAAAAATCAGAAAATGTATTAAAGTTTTGGTAATAATCTTATTTACACATATACAGAGTGACTGAAAAGTCACACAACCCATATTAAACTATTTATTTATGGCTGCAATTCAAGACAATTCAACTGCATTAAGAAACACAGAATAATACCTTGGCTATACAAGAGCTCACACAGATTATTTCATGTTGGAACCTGCTCACGCCAGTCTGTCAGTCGTCTTCAAACAGTCAAAGTGCAAGAATGTCTTTTTCACAGTGTTCATTGTCAAACACTACCCGGCATTTCATTCTTACTTAACTTGCAAGAATAAGTTTAGGGACACATTTAATGATTCTCCCATGCCAAACAAATTGACAATATTTTGTCTGGAAAATTGTTTCCATGGCACAGGAACTCATTAACGGATTGCATCAAATACGAGGAAAAGAATGAACGCACACATCCCTGAACATGGTGGACATTTCCAACACTTATCGTCATTTGTTTTCTGATTTCAATGTAATTTATTTTTTGACAGACAGATCAGGAATGGGTTTTGTGACTTTCCAATTGCCCTGAATTTTTATATGATGAGCTATTTTTGAAAACTTTTATAAAACTGAATTTGATGCATATGGACACTAACAGTGTGCATCTATCCACTTTAGTAAATATATATAATATGTATATAACAGACAGAAACATACTGATGTCAATGATGGTGCAGAACCATTGTTGACAGAACTCTGTGATGTAACACCAGCCATCGAAGACACACCGACTCCCGTTCCCACTGCTGTCGATACTGATGTCAGAGAATTCGTAACATTTGGCAACACTATATTAGTTCCTGCAATGTTCGGTGCAACGACTGTTCCGTTTATAACATTTGCTGGTGTCGCAGTAGATAAATTGTTAATGGAAGAATTACTTACATTAGCAACACTGGTAATGTTCGTCACAGGCGGTGGCGACACTATCGAATTATTAAGACTTAACACTTGAGACTGATGAGCGTGTAAATGTTGACTTTGAAGTTGCTGAGTTTGTACCTGAATCTGATGGGCTGGACTATGATTTGAGGCTTGCATATGCAGATGATGGGCATGAACAGAAGTCTGTATCTGACTTGCAGCTTGCAACAGCTGATTTTGCTGGGGAACAGTTTGTTGGTTTTGAACCTGAATTGTATTTTGCACTTGAACTTGTAGTTTCTGAGCCTGGGCCTGTGCCTGCTGTGCCGCACGGGCGTTCCTGTCCCTCATGCTGGTTGTACAGGTTACTCTTGTAGGCTGGCCAGGAACAATGTGGGTTATTCTAACTGACTTACGGCCCTCCTCAGTAAATATCTCAGTAAACTGCTGGATGTAACGGTTGGCCTGAACTCTTGTTCCAAGGTAAAATCTATAAAACGTAAACATAAAATAATGCTCTATGGATGTAAACTCAGATCAAAATGGCTGACACAAGCAAGGGGCATAGATATATATACACACACACAGACGCATGCACGCACATACATACACACACAAATAATGTCTGCTTCATGCTTGAAGTAAATGAATACTTTATACATCAAATCTCTGAAGCTGACAGTCTCACGAGGGCACAAGACAGTAAATGCACAGAAGCATCCAAAACTAAGCCACCACTGTTTGTGTCAGTCAATTTAGACCAATGGTACGCAACCTTTTTTGTTCGCGTACCCCCAGATATAATTTCTCTTCAACTTTGTACCCCCAAAGTTGTTGGTGTATAATTCAAGTTATACATAGTATATAATCTACATCTGCAATAAATTAAATAAATTATATTACTGATTATTCAGTGTTTATCATAATTTTTTTTTTTTTTTTTAAATTTCACGTACCCCCTAAGATGTCTTTGCATACTCCAGGGGTTACACGTCCCCAGGTTGAATACCACTGCTTTAGACAATACAGTAATAGAGAGACAGTACAAAAATCAATGATTTTGGTTTCACAGCAAACACTTTGAAGCTGCAGCTTCAATAAATAATATTTAAAACTTCCCTCCTACCCCAAAGAAAACAAAGAATCTCAAATTACAAAGATAAACTGCTTGCTGCTGTTTAAGGAAATACTCACTATTCACTGTGATATTCATACAAAACTCATGAAACAACCAACGCAAGAACACTTTGCAGACAAAATTTAAAAAAAACATTGAATATTAAAGAAGGTGGTATATATAATTGCCACTGGGTTTTAAAGTTTTAATATAATAAAACAGTAATAATGAGTATATTCAGAAACCTTAATGTATTCACGTGGGGGGGAGGCACCTCCTTGCATCTGTTGCTATTGCAGTAGCATGCACAAGCACAAGAAACCAGTTTATTTTGTTGTGTTAGATTTAAAAGGTTGTATATTTACTTCTTGTTTGACAGCAAAAACTCAACTGACCCTTAACACATTAGGCACTGTGACAAACCAAAAATTGTCTCAGTAAATTAAACAAAGACAAATGGTCAAATTTCTGAACATTATGTGGCATGGACTGAAGGTTTCTCTGCATAAAGCTATGAATGTTCCACAAGACTCTCTTAGATAATATACAACATACTGCAAGCACTGGAAATGTGAACAAAATCTGCCAGATAACTTTTAAGTATTATTTAGATAAACTTTGGGCTACAGAGAGTTAAATAATATACACTACAGTGTGGTCAGCTAGGGTGTGAATGTGTTAACATCAGTTAAAACATGTTTAGACAGAAATAAATGTTTCAGTATTAAGGCAGTAAAATAAATAATTAGATAAATAAGTAAACATAAATATGTCAAAACACAAAATGATGTCATAACATATATAGCAATTCAAAATTCCACAAATGCTAAAAGACAATAGTTACATTTTACATATATTACAAAAATATTCACAATTATAATATAAAAACATATTTCAAGCCAACATAATTTCAGTCAATGCATGAACAAAACTTAGGTAAGAAGTATACAAATAAATTACAAACCATAGAAATGCAACACTTGAAAACCAGTGAAAGATAGAATGGAAAATGACAGAATAAGATAACAGATATGAAATTTATGAAATGGAAATAAACAGAATGAAATTACCTAGTTTCATTCACAGAACACAATAATGTGGATTACATTTCGGAAGAAAGAATACAAGGGTAAAAAACATCAAGCTAGCAGGTGTCAGCACCTACCGAATATGAAGCAGAAACTGCAAATAAACAAAATATATAGAAATTTATAAGTTCTTACTTGCACGCAGTGCCATTATCCTCATTTTGTTTGTAGTCTCTGTCCACATACAGCTCTCCCAGGTATTCAGCATTGGATAGCCGCTGAAAAATGGAGAGCTTAATGTGGTTTATTTTTCCTTCAGGACTTTCAGATTCCAGAATATACTCCTCAACAAGCTGAGGAGAGCAGTCATTTGTTTCGCGAGGACGTTCGTATGCTCGGGCAAACCTCATAACGTCCACGCCACCTTCAGGTACAGTGAGATCTGGCATCGTAGAGTCCAATGGAGAAGTAGGAGAGGGATGAGGCACTGGCAAGCCATTTTCACATGGCTGAAAACAGACAGAACATAACAAATGAATGGGCAACATGAGGCAGCCTACTATTTCAAATTATAACACGCATGCAGATAACAAGTGTAGTCAGAAGGCAAGTACTGTGTGGTAACTAAGGATACATCAACTTTCTTAAGTTTAGTCAGAGTTTAATATTCAAAGAAATGTTCATATTATCACAACCATCTGTTTACAGTGATGAGTTATTTGCGAAGGGGATCCACTACCTGGTGTGTCAACAATATGCCTCCCTGAACGCCAATTATAAGTTTTTTTAATAGCCTCTACTCCTTTACCCAGAACACCCCCCAAATGGATTTCATTTGAACAAGCCATAAACAGAAATACAGTACATATGTATATACATATCTTTGATATTATGAGTTATGTACTTATTAGGACCATTGCTACAACTGTAATTTGTAGACTAACAGAATAATTAATTCAAGAAGAATGATCAATTGTATTAGTGCATAGAATAAATCTAATATCAATAAGAACTCATGTGTAATTACCAATTTAATTACAATATATAAAAAAATATACAGAAAAGTAAAACATACCTTCTTGAGCAGCTTACTATCAGAAACTGGTGTGTTATGAGTTTTTGCTCTCCATCGAGCGATGAAATCATGTAATTGCATGTCATGATGAAGACAGTGTTCCTCTAGTTTCCGCTTCCTGTTTACTGACACCTGCAAAATATAAAATGAGGTTATTACTTCAGTTAAATTTATCTACAAGTTCCACAAAATATTTTATTAAACTTTCACACACTTAAATTCAGCGACTCCAATAGTTACTTAATTACAGATATAAACATCATATTACATCATATGTAATGGTTGCAATGAAACAAATTGATTCTGCTAAGTACTTAATATGCCATCACAGTGGCTGCGTGGTCTGAGGCGTGGGACTCGTGTCACTTGGTCACTGGGACCATGGGTTCGAATTACACTCAAGGCAAGGATGTTTGTCCGCGTCTTTCTGTGTTGTGCTGTCCTGTGTACAGGTAGAGGCCTTGCGATGGGCCGATGACTCATTCAAGGAGTCCTACCAACTGTCTAATAGATCAAAGTCAGCAAAAGTTGGGACCCGCAGATGCTCAAGGCACTGAAGAACGGGTCACCTAAGTATCCTAAGTAAGTAAGTACTTAACACTGAAGTAGATCTGGCAATGAAATAAACTTCAGATTATCTACAATTTCTTTACTAAAATTTCTAAAAAAAACATTGTGTGGAACAGAAATTCAAAGCTGGTCAAAATGTTCTATATGTAACACCAAGCAAGAGAACCGTAAATGTGGGAGCCTAAAATCAGAATTTCACTGTACCGTTTCCGTAAGTGCCATAGTCACTATTTACAATCTCTATGATATAGCTTGTTACTATTTTGCTACCAACATTTAATAATCAATTACATTATGAAGATAGATACAGTACCTGGGAAAACTTCTTAGCACAACGCCTCAGAGGTCTGGTGTTTAGAGCATGACGATGGTACTGCATACGATTGCTAACAATAGAAACAGCAGGTGAAGGATCCAGACAGAGAGGACCCTGCGTTGCTAAAACTAGCTGACTCTCCAAGGCTAGCCTATCTTCTGCATTCCATTCACCATCAGCCGTCAACAAGTTCACATCACACAGAAGACTCTGCACAACATGAAAACAGTCAAAATTTAAACCAATCATTTTAAAACTAAAGGGAAACTAATGGTCTTAATTTAGATGGTTCTGGTTCTCATCCCGTATCAGATCTGTGTGTGCAGATTTTTCTGCTCGTAGACTGACGCCATCACCTCAGCCAAGATAAAAGCCAAACTATAGGTCTCCTGTGTTGACCATCAACTTCATAATCATCCCATCAATGGAGGTAAAAATCTACCCTATGGGAGACCCCATGAAAAAATCAAGTAAAGATACTGTGTGCCCTGGCTAAGGCTTAATGTAGCTTCCAAGTATGTCAGGCATATTAACACTGAGCCAGCATGCTCAGTATAATGTTAAACAGCGTTATGTACAATTTAATTTGAATATCTTTAGTCTCTACTAGAATATACTTGCCTGTGTGGTTGGTCGGAGGAGTACATGATGCGTATCACAAACATAATGCTTTCGGTAATCTCGAACTTCCGCTATGATACAACCGTTGTAAAACAATTCTGGGTTTGATGCTTCCAACAGATCGACAACCACCGGAGGTAACTCCTCATTATCAATGTAGTGGAGAAGTTCATCTTCATGATATGGCCAACGCATAGTTTCAATGACACTTTCAGTAGCACTGCCACTGCTATTACTTGAACTGCTAGTGCTAGTGTTTGCACAGGTGCTAGGATGGCTACCAGCTATAAAAAGAACACAATACTAGCTCTTTCACAAAGAAGCATGTACAGCAAATGAAACTGGGCTCAAATGAGTATGCATATGCTTACTAAGACATCAAATAATGTGCAGCTACTTTGATTGCCCAACAACATTGAAGGTCTAACTTATTAACCCTATGGATACCAGCCGGCCTATCCATCGGCCAAAGCAGTAGCTGTTAAGCCACGAATTCGGCCGATCCGTCACTACCTACCATATCTGATGTTTCAATTACATACAAGGCTCCCAGATGACAACACAAGACTGCATCAGATAGTTTATACCTTAGTTAATGTTTTACTCTACAGATCAATCCTCTAGGAAAACAAAAAAAATTTTTTTTTTGAACAAATGAAATTCGTTGAGCTCAGAAGTGGACCTCATGGCTTGCTTACAATGATTGCTTGTGGATTTCGCTGTATTTTTGCTAAGATAAGTGTTTAGTCTTGTAATTGTGTTTTTAGTTGACGTTTATATAGTGCTTATGATATCGTTTCGTTATTTTCCTTAGTTTATTGTATATAGATTTAGTTTTTTAGATTTCTCACTTCGGCAATGGCTGGTGCAATTTCAATAATTGATGGAGCCGATATTTTCAATTACTTGGATACAATAGATAGTGATAGTGACATTATTCCGGAAAGTGTGTCTGATTCTACTGAAAGTGATAATGACAGTGCTGCAGAAACAAAAGGCACACCTGCTGACACTATATCCGGCATTGAATTTCCGTGTGCATTGTTTTACAAAAAGTATTGTAGTTCAGGAAAAGATAACAGTACAGACCAAACTCATATCAAATTATGCAGAAAGAAATGTTCTTTCTTGCAGGATAAGTAATAAAGAAGGAAGACAAAACACAATTTATGATATTACCTCCTGAAAATGAATTTTTTTTGTAAATATTACATTTCAATATTTCAAATTTTTTTGTAAGCTAACTATAACATTAGGATATATGAGATATTTATTTTCCTAATCTACAGTATTTAGTGTATAAGTGTGATTTTTTTCATATGCATGTGTGTAAAATTCTTATCTTAGTGAATTTTTACATTTTAAGTTGTAAACACGTAAAAATTGGCCTGGGTGTTTTCAACAGGATTTCGCAAACAGGCTTCGGGGTTAAAAGGGTTAAGAAATAAAACTAATCACACTATAAATTTTTTTACGCACAGAAATATGAAGGAAATACAGTTATATCACTCTTCAAGAAGTCTCTAAAATTCTTACCAATCTTGGACAAAACAAAATACCTGTATAATGATAAATTACATTGAGTTTATTGTAACTGTAAGCATATGACAAATCTCTGTCCCTAGCAGATATCAAGAAACATTTTAAACCACAGGGTTAATATCCACACAAAACCTCAGTCAGAATAGCCAATATTTAGACATAGATTTGAACCTGGGACCTTCTGAATATAATGTTGCAGTGCTAACCACTGGACTATAATGTCCATTAATAGCAATCATAAATCCCTTGGTCAAGAGACAGTCAACAACCATTAGTCATGTCACACGGCTCAACAGCAAACAAAAGTCAGATTCAATTCATAATATCAGAGCAATAAGAACAAAACTTTTCTGGTGTAATAGGTTATAAATCAATGAAAAAGTTGTCAGTGGAACCACGGTTCTGGAGAATTTGACGTAAATATGTCTATATGGAAAGGAATTTTATATACTGGCGTTATTCTAAATATTTCCTTCATACATGCTTTACATTTGAGATAAGTTTGATTAAGACATTGCTTATTTAACTTGAATTAGTTATGCTTAAGATATGTCTGTGGTAGCTGAATGTAATGTAATGTAAGGTAAGGTAAGGTAAGGTATATATATATATATACATTCTTGGCAGAGATGATCAGAAGTGGTTTGCCATTGCCTTCTTCTGTGTGTGAGTGGAGTAATTGTTGGGATGCCACGGAGAAACCGGGGAAGCCCCAGGAGGAAAACTCTGTAATGCCTAGACCACGGCCTTGCCCAACACAAGTTATAAATTTGAGCACCACCAGGTAAGGTTATGTACGGTAAGGTAATGTAATGTAAGGTAAGGTAATGTAATGAAATGTTTTATAGGTAACAACAATGCCGAGTAAACAGATGACGTTTCCTAGGTAACAAAAATGCCAAGTAAATAGATGTTCCTTAGGTAACCATTATTGTCGATTTGTTGATAAACAGATGAAGTTTCCTAGGTAACCATTGTTGTTTATTTATTGATAAACAGATGACGTTTCCTAGGTAACATAACAATGAAGTTACACTTTTTCGTTTCCCAGGTAACATAACAATGAAGTTTGACGTTTCCCAGGTAACATAACAATGTAGTTACACTTTTTCGTTTCCCTTTTTCGTAATACATTTTTGCCGAATGACCCTTCCTTATAGACGTATTTACGCCAAAAAACAACTGAATAATATGTAAAGGACAAACACTAAATTGACAATCAGTAGAGTTACAAAGTATGGCATGATTTAACCTCAAAATTCTTGTTGAAGTAAGTTTCCTTAAGAAAGCATGACATATGAAATGATGAGGAATGGTGGTACAAAATAACTAAAACCAAAGTTTATGTTGGTGTTTTACATTTCTACTAAAGACAAAACACAAATATTATAGGTGTAAATGCAGCTTCAATAATGAGGCAAAGAGAAGAAGGTAAACATTAATTATACCAGATTGACAGTAGATTATTTAATGATACTGTATCAACTGCGGCAATTATTTAGCACTGAATGATGTAAGAAGATGATCACATTTGGGAAACTTTAAAGGGTTGAAGGCAAAGCAGTTACAGTTAGCTTCCCAGCCAAGATTCCAATGGGGCATCTCACAAATACAAACCAGACACATTATTGAATTAGTGAACCTGTCAGATATTAACTGTTAATTATATATATATATATATAAAGTAAAACCTTCCTGCTACATGCCATGTAGGTCGTTTGGGGGGAGTGGAGGTACAGCTCCTACACTTTCTTGACCTCGACACTAGACGGGGGTAAGTGGTCAGTATCACACCCCAGTCACACTTTACCCCTGGTAAATGACCTCGTTACCCATTGGATAGGAGGCTGGGTGGGCCCCAGAGCCAGTCTGAATGCAGAGGCTAGAGGAAAAAATCTCCCCCCCCCTCTCTCTCTCTCACAATGTGTGACCCATACCTATTTTCTATAAAATTAACATGTTCTGAATTTTGACATAAGGTTAGCAGAGACATCTGGTGCATAAAGTCACACCCAACTCTACATATAGCCTAATCCTACTTACCTCCTGATTTACTGTGGATACGTATACCAATCGAGTAACCTTTGTTTCCGGGATACAGGTTTACTATCAGAGTATGTAGATGCTCGCGTTTCACAAGTTTGTCCAGGAGATGTGAGCAGGATTTAAGATGCTGAAACATAGACAAATCAAGCAAGTTTAAGAACACAAATTTTAATTACAAGGTCATCTGTAAAGATAACGTGAATGCTTTCTGTTGCCAGAAACTGACCACTGAACCTGAATCATTTATAGGCCATTATCAACAGCAGAATATGTTAACTTTTTCTTACCAACGGACACCCCAGTAATTAGATTTCAGGAAGAAGTATTACTTAATGACATGAACTTATATATGAGTGATGTCTGAAATTATACATTTATGGCAACATTTCTTCTTTTTAATATTTTCATATTAATAACATTTGCCAATTTCAATACTTCTGTACTTTAGCTGCTCCAATATATTGTATCCTTTTTCAAAATAATTTTAGAGATAAGATTTACAGTATACTCATATGAAGGTTACCAAAACTTCAGGAGATCATCAGTAACCAGTAATCAGTCATAGGGTTTGACACTATTTCATAGTCAGGTCTGAGATTAAAAACCTGTCCTATAAATCAGCTATTCTGAGATTTTTAATGATTTTCTTCATTTCACACTAGTCCTCTAAAATGTCAGCATCTATCTACAAGTCAAATCTTACAAGTCAGCACATCATTACTACCCAGAAGACCAACATAAAATGTTCTAAAAGTAAAATTTGTACCCTTATAAATAAATAATGGTGTCTATTGTTTGAAGATGGCTGTCTTCTGGGTTGTAGTGCCATGCAGTCTGGTACAAATTTACCAGCATTACTGAGGTCTTTGCTGCCTCCATCATCAGGGTGATGATGCCACTACAACCCAGTAGACAGCCATATTCAAACTCACCAATGCAAAAACCTCAAATCCTGATGAGTCTATTTATTTATATTACTATTTATAGTTTATTTCATGATGCCATCAGCATTCCAGACTACATAGCCTTGAATGAGAGGATGATAGTGAATAATTAATTGTAGAATGTGAAAGGAAATGGTAACAGTCTAATTTAAGGTTCTGCTCTGACATTTGCCTGTAAGGACTGAGGAAAAACACAGAAAACCTCACTCAGGATAGCTAGTCACTGGGACGAGATTTGAAACCAAAATCTCTCAAACACAAAGTAGGAATACCAACCACTTGACTATGATATTCAATAATGGCATCTATTATTGGGATAAATAGCAGCTACTTGGATGTAAATGAACTGTTATTGTAATTTATGTGTGAATTAACATGTTAACTAATTAGTTAACTAACTAGATGGCTTACCGAACCCGAAGCTTCATCACCGAATTAACCAAAGCCATCCAACGGACCCTGTCCTGGGCCAATAAAATCCAGTCTCCTTCAACTCCTATCTCCCATAGATCCCAACTGAGATTATCCTACCATCTAGGTCCAGGTCTCCCCAGCGGTCTCTTCCCCTCAGGCTTCCCAACCAATACCCGGTGCACACCTCTCGTCCCATCCATGTGTGCTACATGCACACAGTAAATTGTTAAGTTCTTGTGAAAGTAATTTGATTACATTTACCTTATCAGGTTGATGTGAGTCTCTGGAACATTCCTCCTCATAAAGTTCTCTCAGTTTCTGGTGAATTGAGAAAAATTCCTTGCCATTCTTCTCTTGGTACTGAGGCACAGACTGAGGGCACTTCTTTGCTATGTGCAATATGTGCTGGAGACAGAAAAATAACTGTTATTCATTGAATCAGTAATTAGTGAAGCTATACAAAATGTACCCTCATACTAAACCTGTGATACATCTTTACAGAACTGTGAGTAGTCAGATTAGGAAAATCACAATGGCTCATAAATAAAATCCAAATTCAGAGACAGGTATTCATGGTCACTTTATAGTAAAGCTGATTCAAAACTGCAATCAATACAAAAACCTCTGTTTTAATAATTTTTACTAAAAGTCTACATTAGTTTATACAGAACAGTTTATTTTATCAGTGTCTTATTACTATTCTCTAATAAAGCAGCTGATACAATATACAACTGTATTCTGCAATCAATCTCATTAAAAGTATTACAGTTTTTATAAATTTAAAAATATATCTTTTAACATTATAGTAAAAAGTTGAATAAGGTGGGACTAGTAACTACAACAAAGTATGAACTGACAAGCCCAAAAAAGGTTATGATAGTATGTAACGTTTGATAACTAAAAATAAAAACCGAATTAAAAACACATACACTGCAAGTTATTCCACTAAAACACTTAAAATTATGGGCACATATATTTTGTGAATAAAGATAATAACAGGCCATGGCCACTTTTCTGACTGACAAATCCATGTTCGTCAAACACTGAAATAAGTTTTTAAGTTTTAAAAAGTAGTTATAGAAAAAGGTTTTCTTACTTTTAAGCTGTACATGGTTGGATACTTACTTCAGCTTCCTCACATGCAGCCTTCAGGCTTTGCATCGTTGTCGTCTCTAGATATCACCATTCAGCTAACCAGAGAGGAGATTTCGATATTCACAACCGAAATGGGACCAATAAGACCCTAGAAGAAATTTTTTTGTTTATTGGAATAAATCCACATTTCCATATACTGAAGCCTAAGGGAAATGAAAGCATTTCTTCAAATGTATCTCAAACATGGTGTCTTACTATAACAAGGCAATTCTTATTTAGGCAATTAGGTCAAATGGCAGACATTTCAAAAGAACACCAAAACACTTAGCCATCAACACTGTAAAACCATAAGCACGAATATTAACATAACACATTAATATAAAAAAAACAGAAGCGAAGGTTACAAGTAACATTTCATGAATTAAACAATGTAGATAGTGAAGAGGCGGTTCAGGTCTAAACCCAAAATATTCTGCCCTTTCTATATAAATCTGCATTGTGTTTCTGCAGCAATTTAACAACAAAAATGCTGAAAGTGGTATGATATGTGTCACACTACTACCCCATAGCAGTTCTGTTCAAATAGCATGCACTTCACACTAAACAGAACAAAATCTGTAGCTTTTATAAGCTTAACGGGCGGATAATCAGTGTTCACTACTTTCAAATCTAAACAAAATAAGCATTTATCACATTTCAAGCAATCTGACAAGTGGGTGATCCTCCTCCTCTGACATTGCTTGTTAAGATAAATACCTCCTCACCATTCCTTTGCTGTGCGCTGTATAAAGTGATGATCTGAGGTGAAAAGGTTTCAAATTAACGGCTGTTATGATTCTTCTCAACATAAAATACACAACAAAAGCACCGACAGGTTTGCAATTTTACATGTCCCACCTTACGGTTGTCTGCTCTGGACGTCCTAAAGACGGCCATCAGCTGCCCGCAAAGAATGCACGGATTCTAACCCTAGTCTTCGGGTACAAATTATAACAAGTCTAGTATATTTTAAAATATGGTGGAGTACATTTAATGAACTGTTAATGCGAAACATTAAAAATTAATACCCTTGAAAACCTATGTTACACGTGAAAATTATCCGACGAATACCCAGTTTACAAACATACTGGGCCGATACTACCGATTCCTGCCGGTAAGTGTATGCGATTAGACTTTGCCATTTACTTACAGCTCTGCATGTTTACACCATCTCTTGAGAGAAAATCAAACTACTTTGATGTTTGAAACTCATGTGTTGTTAGCTTTAGAAAGCAAATTTAACAAAAATCTAAGTCACTTACAAATTACAAGGAATTCATTTTCAACATGAAAGAGGCTGTCTTATCAAACTGCGAAAAATCATTTGTTCTGCGCGCTATAGGTGGAGGAAAGGTAAGGTTAGTTTTGTCTTTTAGGTTATGTAAATTACAGTAACTGTTGAGTATCTTTGCAGTTTTTACATTATTTAAAACTTTAATGATGACCATAAAGAGTCACAGCGTTGTAGTATGTAATTACCAGAAAGTAATTAGTACTTAAAGAAATTCTTTGTATAACTCTGAATGTGGTTACTAAAAAGAGCCCTTATATTGAGGTCAGTATATTAAATCCATACTGTACTCCTGGAACTAGTAGAGAACAAATGCGGATTTAAGATGATGGTTGTCTTCAGGGTTGTAGTCTGGTACAAGTTTACTCATCACAATGACTCATTGCCCTGAATATGAAGGCAGCATATGCCTCTGAAATGTTGGTAAACTTCTACCAGACTACACAGCACTACAACTCAGAAGACAGCCATCTTCGGACCCACTGCCATGAAAACCTTAAATCCCACTAAATGCAGTTTTACTTCATTACTTGTTGTAAGCACTGTAATTAATGAAATCCATAAACAAACTTCATATATTCCAAAACCATTCCTTGCTAGTCCAGAAGTCATTATTAGCAAACTATATGAAATGGAATTATATTGTTCCAACAACAAAAGTTTTTTCCCCTTTCAATTTTAGTTTCTGTGTGTTCTAAAGCAGTGGTATTCAGCCTTTTTTGTTTGCGTACCCCCAGATATAATTTCTCTTCAACTTTGTACCCCCAAAGTTGTTGGTGTATAATTCAAGTTATACGTACTATATAATCTACATCTAAAATAAATTAAATAAATTACATTACTGATTATTCAGTGTTTATCATAAAACAATATATATATTTTTAAATTTCAAGTACCCCTGGAGGTATGTGTAGCCCAGGTTGAATACCACTCTTTTAAAGTACATATATTTGAAGATACAACTCAGTTATGTTCAGCATTTTTAATTGTCTGAGGCACATTTCATACTATCATTTAATGAGTTGATTTGTTTTCTGTCATCAAGAGGACTGTTCATTATACTGACAATGATTGCTTCTCATTGTACTGACAGATTATTACATTATTTGTTTTCAGACAGTGGGGCGGGGGGAAGGGCCAAGATTCTTGTTGTTGGCACAAATAAATTTCTTATGAATTTAATTACATGAACTAAATGAAGACTGAAGAAATGCCAGCTCCAGAGTTGTATAGATATTAAGTATACCACAGGCACACAGTTTCAACACAAGGAATGATATCAGCTTCATAGACCAGTTGCAAACATCTCATGTTTTGAAAAAGTGTTCTTATTATGCTGGCATAAAAATTTTCAACAGTCTACCATCTAGTCTCACAAGTCTTTTAAATAAAAAGACACAATATAAGTAGCATTAAAAAGATACTTAATTACACTCTTTTACTCTTGATCTATTGATGAATTTCTAATGTTTACAAGTAACTCAGAATATTCATAAGGTTTTTTTTGTCTTTATATACTATAAATGGTTGGTATAATTGATGGTAATTTATCTACTTCATGTAATGGGTGGACTTATTTATATGATATCTATATAATAGTTTGAATTTTTTCTTTTTTATGTTTGTTGAATTATTATGGCCTATTCCACATCCTGTCCCATCTAACTTATGGATCCATGGAAATTAATAAATATGTATGCATGCAATAGTTACTGGACAATATCCAGTGTAATTGATAACAGCAGTAAATCAGATGATATGACAAAAATTTTGTATTTATGTTCTTAAGCGCTTAGATGGGCGTCAAATGGATGAAAGCAGAGAAATACGGATTTACTTTGGAACAGATTGGGGCTGCTGTCAGGTTTCTTTGGGTGAAACAAAGTAAGTCACTATAGTTCATATCAGATGTCTGTATAGAATTAGACCAATGTTCCATTTACAATACCATGAACTTTGTACAATCTGCAACATCACAAACTGTATTACGTCTGCCATTTGTACCATTAGCAGTATTATTGAACAGTTTCGGTGATACTTTATATATATATTTATATATATATGATGGAAAATCAAATTTGGCATGTTTCTACAAGTGAACACAACCACATGGTGACAATATACCTTACACTAATAACCAGCATTGTTTTTGTTTTTTATGAAGTACTGTCATATTTTCATTTCTATTTCAAAAATGCCTATTAGCTTTTGAATTGTAATACCAGTTTCAGTTGAACTCAGTATTGTATTTCTATATGAAAGTTAGTCAAACCATTTTAATTTAGTTGGTTTATTTTAAGAATAACATTATTTAAGGGCTAACAAAACTTCTATGCATATGTTCTGGGTCCTTAGATTTTTTACAGTTTATTCCCTTTCTTATGAAGCTTGACTGTCACTGGGACATACAGTCACAATATTGGGGCTGGGGTAGCCTTCAGTTGCAGAAGAATAAGATATTTGTATTGTCAACAGTTCAGTGTTGTCATGTTTTACTATTTAGTCACTGCGGGCCTGGCCCGAACCACCTCACTTGCCTGTAAAATATACTTGGCAACATGAGTTCAGCTGTGTACCAAGTGACCCAACTGAAATCATCTGAGAAGCACATGAATAGTTGGTCCACCCCACACTCCCCACCCTGTTACATAAAATTCTTCTGACTGGTTTTCACGCAGACTTCATGAGAAAATAAATCTGCTATAAAACTTAGCATATATAATTGCTAGTGAACGCTGGATGCAAGTTTAATTCACTTTACTTTAAATCCAGCTTTACTCAAAAGCTTCTACAAATTCTGGAATGTATTGTCCAAAGTATTCACCTGAGAGATAAATTTCTCGGTGAATGTTTTAGTCAGGCTAGCCATATAAAAACTGAAGACATGCCCCATGATCTGAACTAAATCTCATGGGTCACTTTAGTTAGATTTAAAGTTCTAATGACAGTGAGTTTGAAGATGACTATCTTCTTCGATGTTACACTGTGTAGTCTGGTAGAACTTTACCAAAGTTTCAGACGTGCTTGCTGCCTCTATCATCAGTGTGATGAACTAGACTACATGATGTAACATCATAGAAAACACCCATCTCTCTATATGCTTTGGTATTCACAAAACTGGCACAAATTTACATGAAATGATTCACCTTCCCAGAGTATTAGCTCAGGTTTCATGTGAGGTGCAGCAACCCAAGGCAACTCGTCCTAATGAAGGCCTGCTGTTCGTGAACGTAGAGCTAAGCCCCATGGGAGCACCACATTTTGAAGTAGGTCGACAGTCAGAGTTGGCTGTGCAGCTCAATCGTCTTCTAGAGAAGTGTATAAAAGATTCCTCTTGTGTTGATCTTGAGTCTTTATGCATTGTGGCTGAAGAAAAGGTATGTGTTAGTTATTTCAGATCTTATATTAAATTTACAAATACTATCTGATCATATCTAATATTAACTTCTTATTAAAGTTAATTTTTATGTTATGGAATTCCTTATTGCCTATTAACAAATATTTTTTTATAATTACCATCAGTGCATGTATGTATGATGCCCCAAATTAGGTGCACATTTGTGTGCTGTCTGTCAGATAATTTTTTATTCACACATTATCTGAACTAATGTGTTCAACTAGACATCAAATTATTATTATTATGTGACAAACATAGCATCACATGGATTTTAGAGATTAATTTGTTTGGGTGCTTCACTGAGTGTGTGTTATGGTCAATGAAGACGTTCTATAAGAGCAATGATAATGAAAATTATAATTATTATCACATTGAGAATTCAAACTCTGAAAATATATGCTGTCATTCAGATCAGAATCATTTGACCTTGTTAAAGCAGAAGCAGTAATAGCAATGTATGTTCAGGTTCCATAACAGCAGAAAATATGAATTGCTTAAATATTGCTGTATACTAGGGAAATACTTCCTTATAAATTATAAACATATTTTATTGTCCTTCTCCTTCATCATACCTGAAGACAAGGGCAGATCCAGTTGTGTAATTTTATAACATCAGACAATGGACAAAGTCCAAAAACCCAACAATCCAGAACATGTTTTATATAGAAGTTTTAATTCATTTAAATTTTTATTTGAAGACTTACAGAAATTGCATTAATAATACAGGTGTGGGCACTACGGGTTGATATAAATGTGTTAAATCATGAGGGCAATCTTGTGGACGCAGCTTCAGCCGCTGCCTTAACTGCCCTTTCTCATTTCCGCTGCCCAGATGTTACAATAAAAGGAGAAGAGACCATCATCCATGATCCACTAGAAAAGGATCCGATACCTTTAAGTCTCCGCCATTATCCTGTGTGTGTGTCATATGCAATTTTCAACAAAGGGTAAGTATGGGGTCATTCTTATGTTTGCAAATAATACAAAAAGTTTCACTGAAATATTCACAGAGAAATACTTTTGTGACCATGAATAGAAAAAAATATATGATGATTAGTCCCCAGGAGTAAAATGCAACTGAGTAATGAAACTGATGGTAGCTCAGTCAGTATAGTGACTGACTATGGACTGAAAGATTGGGGTTTGATCCCCAGTGGGGGCAGAGCATTTTTCCTCTAGCCTCTGTGTCCAGACTGACTCTGGGGCTCATCCACCCTCCAGTCCAATGGGTATCTGGGTCTTTGCCTGGGGTAAAGTGCGATTGGGGAGTGACGCTGACCACTCACCCCTATCTAGTGTGCAGTTTAAGAATGAGTAGGAGCTGTACTGCCTCTCCCCCAAGCTCCTCAATGGCATGTAGCAGGAGAGTATTGCTTTTACAGGAATAAAATAAATTGTTTTAAAAATCTTACAGAGGATGAAATTACATTTCTTGATGATCACACAATATTTATGTTAACTGCAAATTACTATGTTATGATACTCAAGAACTGTATTTTCATCATATATAAGGCTTTTTAAATAATATTTCCTTATTTGTGCCCTTTTTTGGACATGTACATTCAGGACAGTTTACACTGTAAATGGATCACTTTTAAACAATGTCATAAAGAAGTTCAGGAACACCGATATAAAATAATGTCTATGCTGTATCATGCTAGGATCCAGGATTATCTTTGCAAAATGGAAGGTTTTGTTATTAAGGTGTTGTTAAGAAGGAAGTTTGTTATTTCCTTGAAAATTGTACTAACAGATCCACTACACATTTTCAGCGAGA
>NW_019059585.1:628255-657419 GCF_000696155.1 Zootermopsis nevadensis | reverse complement strand
GTTGATAATCCTTATTGTGTTATTTACATTTTTTATAGAATAAGTAAAAGACAGCAGTGAATTATGATCAACCATAACTATATAGTGTAAAATTCTGTAGTTGTACTGTCTCTATATTGATAACCAAAAGAAGTCTTCATTCTTGATGCATTATACTGAATGTCTCAGGTTCAAATCTCAGCCAAGACAGGCTGTCTTGAGTGAGATTTTTCATGTATTTCCTCAGTCCTTCCAGTCACATGCTGGGATAGTCCTTAAATTAGGCTATAACTACTTCATTCTGTATCCTTTCCAGTTCATTAGTTATCATGTAATTTGACTAAAAAACAATCCAAGGTACTGAAAGTCATTAGAGCCACAAATAAATAAAATGGTTGCATTGCAGAGACTGGCCACTAACCACAATGCATGATTTATACACTGTACTGTTGATTATGAGATTTGTGTTACATTTAAAATACTATCAACTTGACTTGCTTTAGACATTACTCATCATCTTGGTTATTTGTTAAAACCCACAACTTTTTGGAGACTGAATCTGTCTCAGTTATCAAATTAAGGTAAGGAGAAAGAAGTGTCTACATACCATTTTCAGAACCCTTTGGACTTATTTAAAATACTATTGTGTCACATAAAGTAATGTTTCCAAACGCTGCATTTTCCACAGAGTATAAATTACATTTTCCAAACTACTTCATATAAATTAATGTTGTGAATTTTGATCCATTGTAATATGGTATTCCAATTTGTTTTGCTTAGAACTGAGTGGAGACAGTGAAGAAGAAGAAACAGTGATGTTGAATGCAGCAGATGTGAACCTGGGTAGAAACAGTACTGAAGGCAGTGGGACATCAAAGAGAAAATCAAAGAAAACTGTTAGAAATTGGTACCCAGTGAAACAATGGTGAAAGTGTATTTGTATTATGAAATTATTTTTTTGTCTCATTTATTAATTTTATGCAAAATTGCTTAGAAATGTAATGTAAGTAAAACATTTCATGTCTTGTACAATATGACAGTCATCTGTGGAATGTTTTTATTTTTTAATGTAATAATAAAACCATTTTTATAGTAAACTTACAATTGTTTTGGGTAATGGAGGGCTGAATAATAATGGGCAAATAAATTTAAAAATGCCTAAAAAAATTTCCACCAATTAGAATTGGGGATAATGATGTAATGTAACTGTCCATGGCTCAGTGAATAGCCATGAAAATAACTAGTATAATAGTCAGTAAAGGTGTTAAATGGCTGGGGTTTATTTCTGGCAAAAGTAAGAATTTTCATCTTTTTTGCCACTTATGACTTGGTCTGAGGCCCACTTCGTAATATCCTGTTTAATTAATATTAAGGGTGAGGTCCTTTGCTTGGACAGATAAATGAGCAATAGCATGAAGATCATTCAACTGCATCTAATATAGAATGTGTGGAACTTTACCTTCACTCTCCCATATATCTTCATGTCATGGTGCTTAAGCACAGTGACAACTTACACAAGGACTAGTGATGTAAAATTTCCAGAAATTTGGTATCATGGGAGAAACAAGAAACAAATTGGAAAAACAAACATCTGGCTTTCAGAAACAATAAAATTAATATTACTTCAATGAATAATGTAATACCTTGAAAAAATTATAGATTTTTTAGGTTATTTCTGAATTTGTGTAAAAGTAATTTTCATGTCATACACTACTTGTATTTAAATTTTAACCTCAAAATCATACAGTAACACAAATAAACTCTTACCTTAATGGTCAGCTGTCAGACAGGAAATTAATAGATGCAGGTACCTTCAAAGAACTAAAATAACTGCACTGGCAATGTAAGAATAAAGGTAATGTACAGTCTTGCCAACTTGCTAATGTGAAGATCCATATAATTAATATTCCCAATTATACCTCTGAGTTTATTTCCTACCAAAATAACAGATTTTCCCAGGGAAAACAAAAGACAGAACCATGGAAGTAGATAGGAAATACAACATGTGAAATGAAGATATGATAAGATAAAAATAAGGAAATGAAATAAAAGTAGAAATATAGAATAAATAATAACAGTATTGAAATAATGAATACCATAGGAATATTTGTACAGTTCTAACATAGAAGCCCTTATTAGGGGTGACATGGGACCAAACACTGACAATTTCTTTAAACAGCATTAACTAACTGTTTTTAAAATAGATAAGCATTGCATTTTAAGTTATAAACTGCACTTTTTATATAGTGTTTAGATGGGCTTTGGCTTCAGATTGCTAGAGGACAGCGGTTTCAAATCAATCTTCACTGAATGAATAAAATCTCATCCATATGAAGGAAAAACAAATAACCATTTTCATCTTCTGCATACTTGGATACAGCTAGACAATGTTAAAGATAATAAAAGGATCATGTGCACCTTATCAAATCATGCTACAGTTCTTTTACTGTGAAAGAATATCAACTGCCAAGATTGTAAATTCAATGTTGCTGCTGTCAGTAGTCAAACATTATGCAAATTACTGTGCATATCATGATGTATAAGATGCATGGGACTTCATCTACCCCAAGAATGTCCTAACACTTATTTGTTGTAATTGCAGCTCTGTAAGACATCCACTAAATTATCAGGAATTCAGTAATTGGAAATGAGCTAAAATGCTAAGCAAGCAAAATTCTCACTCAAAATGCATATAATGAAAATGGTTCTATCTTCACAACACAGTAAATATCAAACATTACCCATCAAAACAACACAAGTGGCATCACCCCCTCCCCCAACTTTGACAGTAACAATTACCACACTCAATGTCGTCTACATGGGGCAATCAGAAAATTATTGAACATGGAAACAGTATGTTTCTCCAAAACACTGGTATTTACTTATGAATCTATATGGTGTCAGCCCAAAACACCATTATCTTCACCACTGTGAGAACCTCAAATAATAGCTATTATTGCATTGACACACCAATCTTTTCAGATAGTTCTACAACAAATATCATGATCATCACAGATGTCCTAATCATACATCTTTTCTCATACAACAGTGGGTAAGAGAACTAAATATTGATTGTTTGACCACGAGGATGTATGTTTTGTAATATTAATGGTGTTCTACTGTAAGCAAAAGATTTTGCAAAATTTCTGCGCGATCATTCTACTGACATCTGCCTACTACGAGAAACTCATTTGGACTTATCCAAAAAAATTCTACAGATCTGAAACAATATGAATCAAATTTCATCCAGTTTCTACTTACTGAGCACTTAACGTATAGATCTGGCTTTTTTGTCCAGCAATGACTGTCAGTCTTAATTGCCTTACAGTTCTCTGTATAGAAATCTAATATCTTGATATGTATGTCAGAATATCCTATTTGCTTTTCTTATAGAACCACTTTTCACATAGGTATTACCATTAACATTAAAAAAATGCAGTTGATTTCTTGACATGAAATGCTGAAAATAAACACTTCAAATTTTCAAGAACAAAAAATGATACAGAGACGTGTGACAAAATATATTAGCAGTAAGGACATGACTTTTGAGAAACACTTAAAGCTATTAAATTGTTTAAAAAATAGTCACAATAACCACTCCTCTTGTTCTCAAATGTGAATGAACAAAGAATAAAATAAACAGATGCAAAGTTATGCATTATGAAACAGCAGATTGTTAATACACTTTTGGCCAGGGATGTCAGAGGAAGGTCAACTACCACACTGCAGAACTGGAGTTAAATCAGAGTGTTTCATTGGACTGGATCCCACTGTAAGGAGTAAAAATTGCCTTTACACTTTCAAACATAAATAAGATTACACAAGGTGACAATCAAAGTATACAAAATCCTTCCTAAGTCTTCATAAATTAATCAACCACACTGATCTTCATTTCAAATGACAAGAAATAACAAAATAAAACCCCCAGTTAAGTTAATATATGGTTGGTTAAAAGCAAATTTGCTTTGTATCAGTTATGTTGGATCTCAAAGTCCATTCCATTTTTACTACTGTCAAATTTGAATACAAAACCTTTAAATCAGAATGCCAATGAACAAAAAATCATGGAAAAATAAAAGAAATACCTGTTTCCCTCTCAATTCTAGCCTTGCCAATGCAGCACATATAATAATAATAATTCAGAGGTATCACTGAAACAAATACTATAATGATTTTAGTAAATTAAAATGTATCCTGCCACCCTTCAATTAAAACAAAAAGGGTATTTTTTAAAAATAGATTACACTTCATGCTTGAATAAATATTAAAACAGCTTAAAATTTTACTGTATGCAAATTATCTTCTTCACTAAACATAACAATTCAGCAAGTTCTTAAGAGTTCGGAATCCAAAACATGAGACAATGAATACTGGCAGATCCAACCACCAAACAGACTCCACACAATGGCATAGGTCAGATATTCACCATGAGCTGGGTAATTGTTCCATACCTGTCTTGCATGCATAATTGTTTGATACAGTAACATTATTTAAAGATGAACATCTGTAGTAATAAAGTAAAGCTGTCCCACTATACACCATGTAGGCACTTGGGGGGAGAGGTGATATAGCTCATACTCATTCTTAACCTTTGCACTAGGTGGGGGTGAGTGAACAGCGTCATTACTTGGGTGAGCTTTACCCGAGGAAAAGACTCCAGTACCTATTGGATATGAGGCTGGGTGGGCCCCAGAACCAGTCTGGATGCAGAGGCTACAGGAAAACTCCTCTGCCCGTCATCGATCGAACCCCAGTCGTTCAGTCCATAGCTAGTCACCATATTGACTAAGCTATGCAAGCTCTTCATCTGTAGTAAATGCAAAAATAAATATCTTGCCAACATTGGGATGTCCTTCTACCCTCCAACAAATGTGAATTTAGCCACAGGCTTTGTTAGGTTAGTTTCATGCAATCTACATTGGTACACGCATAAATAAAATTATGTGACAAATCTGGCAACATACATGTGGATGAGTGCATAAAAAGCTCAAATGCATGAACACTGTTGAAAAGATGTACTGGAGGTGGGGTTTGAACAAAAGTTCAGAGAATGGAAAATGTGAAATGTAATATTAAACAGTATAAAGGGATGCATTCTGTTGTGTTGATTGACAGGCTGACAGCCAGTCTACACAACAAATTTTTTATTATAGTTTCAATATTTATTAAAATCCACTACTTCTTGACCTTAAGTGGTCATCTTCACCTAAAGATTGTTGTTTAGATGGACTGTCAACCAAACAAAATATTAAATGCTGATCTCAACACAGATAAAACAGACATATCAGATTCTCAGTGGGGCACATGTGAATAAAAAGCATGAATTTCTCATACTTGTATCTGTACACAACACAAAGTAGCACTTTCTCACAATGCTGCTGAAATAGATTCATGACAACACAAGTGCTGTATGCCAAATATAAGAACTATGGCTATAAATACACATTATTATTATTATTATTATTATAAAAGTGTATAGTGTAATTTGAAGTACTTAAAAGGGTAATAAAATTCATTCTCCAGTATGCTAATAAATAATGGGGAAAAAGAGAATAATCTTTTGTACTTGGTTTGATTTTAAATTCACAGAAAAACACAAAGCATCAGTGCAAAAATTATTGTTGAAATAAAGTACTGGGGGCTTATTAATAAAATCCATACCTAAAATTATATTTGCAGTCAATACTAGCATTCAGAGCGGTCATTTCAACTCAGTATAAAATTAACTCTTACCGATACTTTAACATTAAATTAGATTTAATCAGAAAAAAGTATCTGATGAATGCAACACAATAAATATGTTACGTTACATTCATTTACCGTCAACCTCAAGGTTGCTAATCTGCACAAAATAACGTTTTTTCAAAAACCAAACTATTTACTTGGCAAACAAATAAAAGTTTTTCTATGGCAATTTATGCTTAAGCAGAAATTACCATAGGATATTTATCTTTAATATGACAGTGAAAGCACGTTTCGCCTCTGCTGAAAATTATTGCATTTTTATATATCCATAACTTTACATTGAACTAATGATAAAAGCTTTGTTGTAAGAAAATTCCTGCAATATATTTAAAAGTTTTACTCAACTCTTCATCTTGTGCCAGTATCTTCTCACACCCACCAGATTTGTGCCATTTGGCATCTGGTATTTCATACCAAAAAATACTGTTATATTTGAAATGATAATGTTCAGCATTTAAACCAGCGTTCATTACCTACTTTTTCCTGTCAAAGTGACATGGCCCTCTGAAAGGCTGATCTACACCATAACGTAAACATCTTAAAAGCATGTTATAATCAGGGTCCACCATGTTGATGCTGCCATATGATTTAAATATATACAAATAAATTAAACTTAAAAACATCATTATTTTAAAAAATGGCATCTAGATATACCAGCAGACTGAATTACATTCAAATAAAAATATCTGTAATTTTTCACAAAATACCATACATACACACTTGGTACACCAGACACTTTATGAATCATCAAATATTTGTATAACTTATCTAGACTAGACATTGACAATAAAACTGGAAACTGCAATAATTTGTGTTCAAACTGCCAACAGTTCAGGTATTAGTTCCGCATGTCTTGTTCCTTTGCTATCAACAAGCAACATTCATCATGTTTCAAAACACACACTCCCTCCACTCACATACTTTAAGAATAGTTTCCTATATCCCTTATATTTTAAAATTGCACATTTATAACAAAAACGTCATAATCATAACAATACTTTAAAAACTATGTTGCATCTGCACTAATACCATTTTTCTGATCAAGTTTATTACTATTAGATTTGACCATGTAAATAAAAAATGTCAGAGCTTCTTTTTCAACCACTGGAATTGTTTTAAAATGCTTCATTAAAGTCTGAAAAGGAAGAGAAATGTCAATATATTAGTTTAAATATGGAAGAAAACATTACCAACTTCATATTTTGATAACACAAAAAAGATTTTAGAACTCATGCACAAGTTAGCCCAATATACATTTATAGGTCTTTTATAAGACTGTAATTATTCATGAATTAAAACAATCACAAATCAATGAAAAGTCACTTTCACTAGTTTATTAACAAAATTATATTAAAATTTAACTTATGACAAAAATCTGCTGGAAATATATGCCACTTACATTCAAAAATAAAACCTCACATGTAGACCAAAAGATCTGTAATATTTTGATGCAAAAAAAATTAGATTTTAATAAGTAAACAGTCATTATGCATTTACTTCAAATATTTTTCATACACACTACTACTTACATCAGCCAGCTGAGCCTTATTGGTCCCTGGTCTTGTTGGTACTTTGTAATGCCTCTTGTATCTTCTCAGTGTATTTACTTGCAACTGGAAGAGGTCCACTTCTGGTAAATCTGTATCAGTTTCATTTGAGTCATCTTCTGAATCCTTCCTCCGTCGTTTTGTTCTTGCTTTTTGGATTACGTCTTTGTGATAATCACAGATGTAGATGTGTCTAGCCTGAACAAATAATAACATGCAATTTTTCAACTATCACATCAATAATAATAGTATTTATTGCTTAAATTAGACTTACTGCATGATCAAGGTGAAGTTTAAGTCTCCTTTGTGTCACAGTTTTCTGGATTCGTTTACTATACGATGCGTTGCCTGCAGGGCGAAGGCACCGTTCCTCTTCATCTACAAGACAACATATCTGATCTGGGGGCCCTCGTGAATCTTCTTCGCCCGTGCTGAAGCCATTCATCTTGCCACAAACATAAACTGCCAACAGATTACAAGTACATTTAGATTAACAATGCAGTCTATTTAAATCTTGAATCAAAGACTACAACAGCAGTGTCGTATTGTGCTTTTTTGTAAGTACCCCATAACCTCACCAAATTTGGAGAAACTTGAATAATAATTTGCTCATGTTCGAATTGTTACAAAAGGTAAATAATAAGGTTTCGATTCACTTCACGCGCAAAAACTGATTCACAATCATACCTTATATCCACTTGTCACGTCCCCATCCGCCTCTGCGTGGTACTTCTTTCTCAAGTAATGGCGAAAGTTTTGTTGTTGTCATACCTCAATAGATTAAGTGTGTGATTGGTTCATTTCAAATATTCCCAACATACACCACGCCCACTAATGGGATCAACAAAAATACACAAATGTTAAAACTGTAGCACAAATAATGATAATATACCGGCAAGAGTAAGCTCAGTAACTTTAAGACAGATGTCCTTATTTTCTGCAGCAGTAACTGTCTCAGGAGGTCACCGTTGCTCTATTATTAACAGCAACTGGGAATTTTCGTCTGCTGAAATACATTGAATAAAAATTTACCGCCCTGAATGTAAATTGCATTGTCATTGGCTCGACGAACCGACTTTTCGTTGCATAGAACCAGCACATTGATTGGTTTAATTTTTGCGGCCCATTTGATTTTGACCAATAGAACGGGAGAATATTTTCCTATGTTACATCCATGTACCGCATAAGTGGCGTGGGGTCGCGATATTCGTAGCAGCTAGCCTTTGGTCGTTCCAGTCTTGTTAAGGTAAGAATATTTTTATATTTCATTACTATGATGGTGTCAGAAGAAGAAAATTATGATATCAGCAGATGAAATTATATTGTGTTCTCTGTGTGAAGTGTATGCCTTTGCTGTGTTTTTAAACGTGGAAACTAAATTATATAAATCTGCTGCGTTCTATTCAATACAACCGTCATCGAAATGGCTGCCATAAGCTTAGCATAGAGAACGGGATAAGCATAAGAGAAAATATTTTTCTCTCTGAAACTGTGTGTCGTATAATGTTAGTAGCTTACCAAATTAAAGGTATTTTTAGTTACTACTCATATAAATTTTAAGGATTATGTTGGAAATATATAAAAGCTTTGTTTGGTGTTAGAAAGTTTTCGCTTTTGTTCCAAATGGCAGCCAAGGCCGTGTTATGTGGACTCCATTTACCATTAGGCAGGGCTAGGGATCGGCTCTGTACTAACCTATGGACTGTATACGTGTTGTCCCTATAATAGCATAGGGGATTTTGTGATTCTTCAAATACTGTGTAGTAATTTATTTAAATCCAGTAACTTGAACAAGCAAGGTACAGTGCGTAAATTTAAGGGCACTTTCAGTCATAATGTTGGGATTTGTGTCGTCTTTGTCCGATTTTTCTCGTAAATAAATTTTTCCCTATGGCTACCAATACAACCCGTAGTATCCTTATGGGCAGTACTCGGTGCTATTTGATTGCGACCCGGCATGTCGGGTGGTGATTGCTATCCAAACAAAGGCTTCGAGGATTGGAAAATAAATATCGAATAATGATTTTTTTAGCAAAATGGCGATACTGTTGTTATATAAAATGGCGGGAAGGAGAAATGAAGGTCGAACAGTGAATTTAATGAAGAATGGCTACTGATGTTATTAACCTTTGTTTAGCAGTTGCCATTTCCATTGGGTTATAGTGGTATTTTATGCTTATACATCATCAGTTGTGTGATTTGTATATATGTTGTGTTTTATATATATTTTTGCTCCAAGTTTATTTTATAGTAACATAGATTCAAGTTTATATTTATTGATAGTTAATAGAACACATCTGTTTATTCTGTATAGTTGGTGAGAATTGAAATTTAGAGCTTTTGGCTCCCTTTTAAGGATTACTGTGAAAGTTGGGTAGTTAATATAATTTTTGATTAATTTGTCTGGT
This sequence comes from Zootermopsis nevadensis, assembly GCF_000696155.1. The sequence goes on along the minus strand of NW_019059585.1, from coordinate 647,740 downwards.
AAAGTAACATTTTCTTGGAATTTGCTGTGAGCTATATATATTTGCTTATAACATAATAATTAATCTTCACTATAAGTCTGTTATTTGTGATACATTACATATTCTGGAAAACGTGTGAATGTGGCTTCAGTGTTGTATATTATTTGTGCAAGTGGAAACAGCTGAAAACCATACATTTTGTGTTCATTCTGGAAGGAATTTATATTGAGTTTGACAATTGGAATTTAATATGCCTGAAAAAGTTAATTTAATTTTAATTGCCTGTGTGCACAGCTTGATCAATCAAAGTCAACTAATTTGTCTTTGGTTATAATTCTGTGCTAAATGAAATTAAGAGTTTAAGTCTCCGAAATTGTCATTCTGAACTCTTACAGCTAATAAAGTTATGAGTACACTATAATCTCAATGTAAATGACGAAGTGCATGTTTTGTAGGAATGGTTGTTTCTAAGGACAGTTATAAGATCAATATTTTTGTATCAGCACTTATACGTTGACGTTGGTCATGTGGGTAACGAGGTTGCGCTTGTCACTTGTCAAGTGATTTCACATGACGTAATAGATATGGCGCGAAAAAATGGGGTGAGTTCAATGTTCTGAGGTGGAACGGATTACACTCCAAAGTGAAGACATTTTTCTTCCTGTTGAACCGAAAGGAAGATGATTCATAAAGTTTACAGTTCCTGAATTCGGTAATTTTAATGACCCATATGCGAATAAATATTGGTGAGGAACGGAAAAGACAGTTGCCAAAACCGGGCCGGAAAATAGGGGGATGAGGAAATTTCATCCACCCTTTCGGCAACCCCCCCCCCCTTTCTATGTTGGGAGCGGGGGGCTGTACCCGTTGCAAGGAAAGCATTGAGCGAACCAAGCTTTGTTTGGCTCGGCTCGTGACGGTCCGACAACCCCCAGGCAAACCTCAGCCCTGGGAATGCGTCCATCGTCTTATTGACCGACCCGGACCCAGCGCTCCTCAGTACGGCACGGTTTCGCAGGAGTGGGAGTGTTTCCGCGTTGTCTAATTCCGGTCCGGTCCGCTGCGTGTCGAGGGCGCTGTACTCGCTTGATCGGCGTCACAAAGTGCGGCGTTGCCAGTTGGTTTCAGAGCCTGTTACGGGAGGTATTTTTTTAGGGCCCGCGGCAGGAAAAGTTCGCCCGTCTTCGCTCAGAAATTTATTTAAAAGTTCCAACACTTTAATATACTTCACTGCAACCCGTTAGAAGAAAAGAATGTTTCCATTGTTAAACATTGAATGTGTTCCGTGTTGTCAGAAGAACGCGCACCTGTCATGCTTTGACAGTGCGGTATAATTGAATAATTTTCTGTGATACGTCTGGTGGTTGATGTGAGCTTGATGGTATATCATTTTTGTCTGTCTAGCCCATCCAAACGGTTGTTGAAACATTACGAAACAGTTAACCCTAGTGGTTTGTTTCTGGCGAGCAACAACTTGTGTCTAAGGGCTGACCTCGAATTTCAAGAAAGGGACGGGAGCGGTTTCCCCTTGATCCCCGCCGAGGCGCAGCTGAAGGCGGGTTATTGGTTGGACAGTAAAGCTGTTTCTTTGTGAGTCGATCCCATTTGGCAACGTCGCAACAGGACCCCCACGTTAGGCGCACACTGGCGAAGAGTCCCCCCCCTTGCTGCCTGCCTGTGTCCGGAACGCTACGGAAAGTCCCCGCTCCTCTGCTTAGTGCCTAGCCTAAACCTAGCTCTTGGGAAAGTGTAGTGTAGTGAAGCCATGTCGGAGCACCATCGTGGTGCTTGGGGAGCGAGGGAGGACGCGGTGTGGTGGCCGGGCGCGATAACGACAACCGATTATCAGCAGTCGTTACAGTCGCATCATCAACATTTGTTGAATCAGCACCATCAACAACTCGCAGCACAACAGCAGCAGCAGCAACAACAACAACAACAAGCGGCTCAGCAGCAGGCACAACATGATGCTGTTGCCAGAAGTACCGCGGCAGCGACTCAGCAACTCTTTTCGTATAAGATGGCCAGCAGTTTCCAAAACCCTGCAACAACGATGACTTCGGCCACTGTCTCCTCGTCACCGGTTGCCTCTTGCATGCGAGGAGGGTACGACTATAGGCTCGGTGACGGCATGGTTGGAGGCGGTAATGGAGGATTGGTTGGCGCCGGTGGCCGACCTGGGGACGCTTCTTTAGCAGGCAGTGCTGCTCCTCAGTGGTGGTACCCAAGTGGCATGGGGAACCCAATTCAGAATGTGCCAACACCCCCCTCAGTGGTATGTATGTTACCACTTCGTCGCGTGTGTGGAAGAGGAGGGGAATGTTTACGTTTCTCCTCCTACCGCTGCGTACACCGGTGTTCTTTTGTCGTTACCGTATGTATTTTGTCATTTATTTGAACCAATTTGTTAATCCGGTATGCCATTAATTCGTGTGTGTATGTGAAAAATAGGATTTGGAGGGTGTTAGAAGTCAGAAGCTACACCACATGGCATGTTGAACCTTCAGAAAGTCGCGGGCTTTGGCGAATTTGCCGTCCGATATATGACGTTTTCATATTAATGTGACGAAACGGAGAAGGCGATCGATTTTGAACCGTGCTGCTAACGTGATGTCTGCGTAAGAATGTGTGTCCAGGGAGAGCGGAAGTGGTTTCTTGTCACTTTTAGCAGTGGGCCACGTGTTGGTATTAAGTGACACTGGAGTTCCGCGTAGTTGGGAGAGCAGGTGGCCGAGGCGCGGCAGCATAATGACGAAGAACAAGCACAAAAAAGAAAAAAGAAACGCGTCCTTTGTGTATCCCGCTGACCGTGACATTCCCGCCTTGAGGGCATTTTATATGGCTTGGTTAGTTTCTAAGCTGTTCTTGGCCGCTCCATGCGGAAGAATTTGGGTTTAGTCATTTGCCGTAAGACCTATTAATCTTTATGTCCAACTATGAGGGGTGACGATCTGTGACATTTGTTGAATTATGCTTTACAGTTGCAGGTTGGGCGAATGCTTTCATGATCGCAGGTGCTTGTGACGATTTGTAATGATTGTACAGTGTTTTTATTGTTTTTGTGCATTTAGTGTCATTACAGTTATATTTTTATGGCAGGGGTGTTAACTGCTGTGCTTCATGTTCAGGCCAGCCTCTTCAATTAAATTCCCAACAGGTTTCACACCACACAGTTACAAAATACGGTGTGCTGACTCCCGTACAGCTGGTGATGAAGACTTTTATTGTTGTAATGCTTCATTATAATTTTACAGCCACAGCAACAAAATCGAGGTAGGATGCCACGAGGAAAGGCTGATGCTAAACCCAGGGGGCGAATGACTGCCTATGCCTTCTTTGTTCAAACTTGTCGGGAGGAGCATAAGAAAAAACATCCGGATGAGAATGTAATTTTTGCTGAGTTCTCAAAGAAGTGTGCAGAAAGGTGGAAGGTGAGTTACATTTGAATTTTTCTTCTTTTGTACTTAATAACAGGTTCTCATAATGGTTATTTCTGAGGTGTACATCAAATTGTCTGGCCTACCAAATCTTTGAAATTTCTCTTAGTATAATGAGAATGATGTAGTAGTCCATAGAAATTAATGTTCTTGAACAATACACAAGAATTTTATCTAAACTTGTGGCTGCTATTTTTCACAAAAGAGTTTTTGAATGATAGGGTAATACTACAAAGTCAGTAATTTACATGTAATAACAATATAAGTGAAGGCTAGTGTTGAGCCTCATTAGGATAATTCGTGGAGCATATAGTATGCAGGGCTTTAAGATGGGCATGTGAATTTTATTAAGTTTGTAGAATATAGGAGCTTGTCAGAAAATTTTGGAACAGCTACCATGTTTCCCGAGTCTCGTCACATTTCAATGACACCTATGTGAAATGTGGTTCCACAAGAAAAAGATTCTGGAGTAAATTTGAGGATGTCCCATTTCTACATAGAAATATTCATTGACTGGATTATTAGACAAATAAATATGGAGTGCCCACTGAGGAGTAGTTAAGTGAAATGAATATTAGGCTCAGACATACTTCGTACATGTTCCTCATAAGCCTTGTGTATGAGAATGAGTTTTTAAAATCATGAGCGTTAACTGTCACGAAACTCGTGTTAAAACATTTAGTGCGTGATTAAGCTCACTTAGTGAATAAGTCAGTGCACTTTTGATCAATTTACTTTGGGGATGCAGTTCCGAAAGATGTGTAGAACATAAAATCCAGCCATTTTCTAAGTGACTTATATTGCTCTTACAAGGGCATCCGTCGACACAGCAGCACCTGTTTAAGATCAGAAATAGTAGTCGTTTGATACCAGCTCGCTCACCTGACTTGAGCCCATGTAACTTTTATTTATAGGGAAACCATAAAGGTAAAATTACAGATCAAGCCATTACAAAGTGAAAATCCTGGAGGAAAATATGTTAAGCGGTTTTTCTATTTTCAAGAACTTTTGTGTGGTTTTGTGGTGCCAGGAATGCATGTGGAATAATGGAGAGCATTTTCACCCTCTGTAATCTGTTAAGTCTAATTTTTAATTAATTTAGGATGTAGGTTTATTGGTTTCATGGATTGTCAAAATCTCTGCGTGCCATGTTACTACCTAAGAGGTTCAGGCATTCAGATATTTTAACTGTGTTTAAAAATAGTAGATAATGGTTTTAATTTATTTGACTCCGGGTTAGATATTTGTGACAATGACAGTCCATACAGTTGTATTAATCAAAGGAGCGTGTTAAAATTATCCGGTTATGAAAGTTACAAGATTGGTCATACATTCTTTCAGCATAATTAGTAAACTGACAGTATTGGGATGCAGATGGATAAACTGATATTGCTTTATGCAGTTGCATAAATAATTTTATGTGAAAAGAATCCTTATGCATTGTTCAAGATGTCTAAAATATAGGATGCCGTGTGAAGTTTTCTCAGGATATAGTAAACTTTCATATTATATCAGCAAAGGTGCACTTGAATTGATTTGTGAAAATTGTTATGTGAATTAGTGATATTTTAGGTTGTCATGTCAGCAAACATGAAGGCAAAAAGCCTTCTGGTATATTCCACCGTTTAGTCTTATACAAATTGGCCACTGTTTCAGAGGTTTGTACTGCTTCCATCATCATAGCGACGAGTAAGCCGTGATGTTGGCAGTGCATGCCTCTGAAACATGAGTCAGTTTGTACAAGATTATATAGTCCAATATTCCAGAAAGCTGTCGTATTTATGTGACCTGCAAGTATAAATGAAGCCCAGTGAGAAAATATATTTACATGCAAGAAACATAAACACTGATAACTGTTCATTGACAATTGTAGGAATGTTGAGATTGTTCGCCTGTCTTATTATATACTTGTATTCTAATTGTGTGTCTGTGTGCGTCTTATGTATCTGTCATGATGAAAGCGTTGTCTATGAATGTGCAGAAGCTACTTTGATGAAACAGGTAGTCCATCATTAGTACAGTTTCGGGAACATTGACATAATCTCAGACAGGGTCTTCTGGAAGAATCAGAATTGGCCAAGCACGCTTGTGAGGAACGTCGTTAAGTAGGTTGGAATGATGCTGATTGAAACGAACTGCAGGTTTTTGAAATACGAGGAATTGGCTCGTGTGGCATTTTACTTGTCAGATCAGCCAATCAGCTCGCCTGACAAGGAATCAATTTTCAAATGCATGTCCCCTATCCCATTTTATTTTTCTTTTATAATGCAAGAAGAGTTCAAGAAACACTTGCCAAGTTTCTTGTTAATTGTTATAACCACACATTTATTATGTCGAAATAGAAATTATGACGAAGTTGATGTGGAAGTCACTGCCTCTCACTCATCCACCTACAAAGGGTGGAAGAGGGGGGCAGATCATGAAGATGGCTAGCAGAAGAAGCATGTTTTGCTGATGTATAATTGTGGTCATGTCAGTATGCAGATTGAACATGTGTAATTGCTTCAATTACCGAGGTTGAGGTTTAGAAATTGTTCCAGGAATTGTTAAGATGATGTGTGGGATGCCTCAGCATTCGGGGGGGAGGGGGCACTCGCACCAGTTCATGATGAAATGTGGTAAATTATGTCTTCTACAGTACATATTTCATTACAAAGTTCTTTGTAATTTGAGATTGATATGAAAGTCACCGGCACTTTAAAGAAATGTGTAGGTGCACAGTAGTTTGCTGTTGGAAGATTAAAGTTTCCTTCTGGATTAAATGAACTTATTGTTTAAACTCTGGTTGCTGACTGACCATTTGCTATTGCTCATTAGGTAGGAATCAAATTATTTTAGTTTGAGGCTCCCTTGATTTTTAATTGAGGCCTCCCATCCTATAAAAATTACTTTGTGTGATTTTGTAGTGTCAGGAAAATAAAGATGAACCTTACATGGGTCTATGAAGTACATTTTCTGGTATAAAAAAGGCCTAATGGCCGTTTTGGGGGTACTAGGCCTGGGCCCCATAATTTATTTCATGTGGTGGTAAGAAAAAGATTAATTTTGTAAAAAAAAATCCGGGATTGTCATCCGGCAGAATGTGTTTAGTGGCTTGATTGAAGGGTGATAAAGTTTGAGGTTACTTCCATTTTCCAAAACAATGGAAAAGTATAAAAATGTGCTCCAGTTTTAATAAATGGTGGTCAAAGTTAAGAGATCAATTATTAATCAAGACATCTTATCTAAACAATTGAATCCCCCACCCCAGCAATTTGCATTACGATTGTACTTACATGGTCACAATTGGTAACTGCACCATCAGTTTTGGGTTTATGGATTCAAATGTAACTTGATATTCTTAATGTACTAAAATCTTGCTGCAATACTTGATTTAAATCTAGATTTGAACAGCAGGGACTACCATTGAAGGGGAGGTTGTACCTTTTTATGTTGGCAATACAAAATGTAAGTTTGTAAGAGCAGAAACTTATTATAGACACAAAATGACACTGGATTTTAATGAAATAAACCTAAAACTAATGAAGGTCAGAATTTTTACCCCAAACCATCATATAGTCTCCCCTTAACATGAAGGCACAGGTATTTTTCTAGTTGCACATATTTCGATAAAAGAATAGTAGATGACAATACTAATTTTCAGCTAAAATCTGGGTTTTCCATTCCTGGATACTCTATAATACTGCCAGTGCAGAATAACCCAGGTTTAGCACACCACTCTGTAAACTGTGGGCTCTAAGTCCTGACATTTAATTAGTCTGCTTTTAAATCTGGCAATGAATGTTTTGTTTTCCTGATTCTGTCATACAATGACATCCTGTCTTAGGCACAGCACTAACAGTAAATGTTGCTGGAATGTGTAATGCATTTATTTTTAATTGTGCTTCCTAGTGAGTAGCAGAAACATTGTCAGACTCCTAAGTACTGATTATTGTGAATGTGGTATTTTTGTTTGTTCATAGTTGAATGTCCTGCTAGAGACTTATCATTTTAAAACCAGTAATAGGGCGAGTGAATAGGTTGCCTAGACTTTGGCCACATAGGACATTTAAAGACCCTGTGCTACATAAAGTGAACTTTTGGGACAACATAACCGATTATGTGCATTCTAACACGTGGCCATTTCGATCATTTTGTGTTTTGTGCTGCCCTTGTACAGTTTTTGTAATGTGTCATCCTGTTGACGCAAATTGATTTGATGCTTGAAACCGTGTGGATAATACTGAAAGACAAAAAAATCCCGCTCATTGATATTGTTAAATATCTGGGTTATTTAACAGCGCTATATAGCATCAGATGATTAATCAGTAATGAATTGGAAAAGATTTGGAAGGAAACAATCGTGATCAAATTCAATGTGCTGTTCCGGCATTTATCTGGAGAGACTGCTAAAAAGCTCGAGATAACCTGTCTCCGGACCGAGATTTGAACCTGAGACCTTCAGAATATGAAGCAGGAGTGCTAACCACTCTACCGTGACTACGTCTGATGTTGAGAAATCCGAATTAATAAATGAAACTGGTGTATGATCTGAAGGTGCGGCTAAAGAAAATGAATTATCGGGCTACCAGAACTGTTTGTCAAATACAGTTTTGAAATGAGCAGTTCGAATCTCGAATTAATAAAAGACTAATGTGGCCGTAGGTCTGGAAAAGGTTGAGAATTTCTGGATTTCGCAAACAACTGGACGTTGGACATACGATTCCTAAACTCACCAGTATTGAAGTAGAGTATGTTGGGAGGTCACGTGGTTCGAATTTCCATCAGCTGTGGTATAGGACGTCCAGAAAAAACGTATAATCATAGTGGCGCAGTTCATGAGATACCTATTCCAGATTGTTTCACAAGCAAGCTGTGTGTAGGAGTAGGGGCTCATGTTATCCTTTGCTCGGAGTTGAAAGAAACTGAAGATGGTAACGTTTATGTCGAATGCTCATTATGTTTTCTAGATACGGTTTGAAAACGTGTAAGACTTTAAAATGGTTGGGAGTAGGTATCTCGTCACGTCTTCGAAGGGGCAGCCGAGCATTATTATCTTGCTTTCAAATGAAGGCAAACGGGTTTTCTTCAGCGAAGCTTGGCCTCTCGGTCGAACGGCCGACCGCTTGGCTGGCTAAGCTATGCCTGACCGCGCATTGTTGCCAACTTGAGGGGCAATTGAGTTTAGATATTTTTAAGTGATGTCTCATATAGTTGAAGATGAGGTTTGATTCGCCTGTTGTCATGTTAATGTAATTTAATGTATACTGTTGTTTCTACTTTGCAATTATACGCCGTGTGATTATTGATATTACTTAAGATTTCACCTCGAAATTTGGCCCTGTCCCATCATTATGCCTACCCACCCCCTTCTATATGTATAAATATCTACGCGCGCGCTACCGTATCGGACGGAACAGCAGTGTACCCGCTTTCAAAAATCAATGGCGCCTCCCGTCCGTTTCCAAGGACAAGGGATGGGGATGGGGTAGGAGGGGTCCATCCCCAACGTAACCCGTAGTTTCCCCTTGTGACAACTGGTAGAAATAAATTGCTCCGGGTTTTGAACAACACGTCGATAATACAGGAAAACGAAAATGCGCATGGTTTTGGGGTTGGACCCTATCCATGCTTCTCACTTCTCTCCCCTCTAGCTCTTATTAAATAATGGATTGTCCGCTAAATGGCAGAACTTGCACAATTCACATGCAGGTTCCTTAAGAGTCGATATTTTGTTTGATATTCGCTTAAAACGTTGGGATCAGATTAAACTCATTTACGTCATGGGTTGCGTGGTTTCTGAAGACGGAGGTGATATTTTTTCTAAACATTGGTAACCACCTACAAGATTGTACGACGTCAAACCCACAATTTACAATTTTACCGTCTTAAAAACCTCACATTTCATATCGTTTAAGACAGATATTGGGGACTATTTTAAACACAACATAGGCCCAGTCGAAAAAGTAGTGCAACATAAACTGGTTATAACTCGTGTTGGAATGATGAACTTTTGACACCCAAAAGAATTTAAACCCTATCGACTTGGAAAACTAGGACTAGTGCTACTGTTAGAGAGGCTGCTAACTATACAGATAAAATCTAGAGGTCAAAACAGGTCATCTGTTGACCTAATTTCGTGACCAGAAGGCGATTTATAAAATATCAAGTCACTAGTGGGTTGCTATCTTTATAGGCCTGCCATTCTTAAGCTACAGTCACTGTGAAATGTCTGTTCGAATTAAATGATTCCATCCCGAAATTGTGTATTGTGAAGTCGCCTAGCACCACAGAATTGGTTAATTTTACAATTTGAGAATTGCCAAAAGGTACTAAACGCAGGGTTCTACTGTATCTTGCAAGGATGGCACTTCAGTAGAAGACTTGGGCTTATAATCCAGAGGCCAGTGGGGTGTCATATAGTATTCTTCCTCCTCCCCCCAGTTCAGTTGTTAGTGATGAGTGTAATCCTGTCATATTCTTCAGAAACAAGAGGTGGACAATGAAAAATAGAATGTTACATCTTGGTGCACAAAAAATAATAGTGGAAGGGCCCAGATACAAGTTAGGTGTTGTGAATATAATCACACTAGATATTATATTATACTGCATAGTTAAAACTTTTTCCTGTCACATTCTTATCCCAGAATATGATACAATGTATTGTATTCTGTGTCCTGTGTTAGATATGGGAAATTTCTGATACTCGCCGGGGGTTGTGGTAGCATTTTCAAAATGTTTGCATGTAGTTTCAGTAAATTGAGGCATTTCTAGGTAAAATGACATTAGTCCAGAATGGGTTCTTTTTAGTAAGTGTTGTCACCTTACAGATAAACCTGCATCCATAAGGGGGTAATATCATTCCAGCTAAAATTTCATTAGACTATAAGGAACAGAGTAATGAAATATGGGTGTTTTCCTGACTAATGTTACATTTTTAAAATTTATAAAAGTCCATCTTTTAGTCTTATTTTGTAAAAGTCGTCATTCGCAACCATGTGACTGGTGAGTGGACAAAGAAAGTATGAGCGTGGTACCTCAGCTTTCAGAAGTTGAGAATCCCTGATGTTTACTGTGATTCGAGAGACGTAATCAGGATTGGGCTTCTGGAAATGCAGTTTCTGTATGCACTTTTCTTCTTTTAGACTGGTTCTGTGTTCTTTTACAGACCATGTTAGATAAAGAGAAGAAGCGATTTCATGAGATGGCCGAGAAGGATAAGAAGCGTTACGACACAGAAATGGAAGGGTATACACCTCCAAAGGGTGAAAAGGCACGTGGTAAGAAGAGGAAACATGTCAAGGACCCCAATGCACCAAAAAGATCATTGTAAGTCATGAATTTATCTCCTTCCACATTGTCTTGTGCAACACCCTATCCATAATAATGGTGATGGTGGTATTATTGTTTTCTTGTAGTATAATGTTAATTCACATTTTTAACGTTCCAAACAGCTTGAGAAGAAAAAACGTTTAATTTTTTAACGGGAATGTGAAATGCAATGTTGGCTCATTGACTTCACGTCATATAATTACTTTCTGCTTGTAACTGGCAATTTTTAGCTTGTCAGGAGTGTGTAAACTTACAGCGTTTCCCAAACCAAATTCAAAATATTGTGGTTTGGTGATAGATTGCCAAGGTTCTGTGGATAAATTCTTCCTAGGGTGATAATTTAGACGTCAATTTAAAAATTTATAATCGTCCCCATGTAAATTCATAAAGATGGGTTCTGATCCATAAGTCTGGAATGCTAAGTTGGGAATTTGTAATAGATAAAATATCTATAAGTTGAAGAGAAACAGGAGCAGACAGATTTCAGATAGAAAAATTGCTTCACTTTGAGTATCATGGCAACTATTAATATTGCTGCACGGTAGATGAATGGTAGATGTAGGTGTAGACAGCAAAAGTCTCCTTACAAATCAAATTGCAATATCACGTTGAACTTTGCAGCATTCTCTAGTTTAATTCTTGTTAGAGGTCTCTGATAACTGAGGTAATGCCAACTCAAGCAGATTGCTTTGGCTGCATTGCTTGCGTGCGGTTCGTCTCAAGTGGACCATGTGTTTGTATTCCAATTATACAAACTCAGGCCAAGGGTGTGGCCAGTGGAATAATACACTTCCCACTAGATGTTTGCCATGTGAAGATTGAATCACTGAAAATTAATAATTAGTTGATCGCTTAGGGCAGTCTACTCAAGATGGATGAACTGGGTCTTAGGCAAAGTTTACTGTCGAGATTGAAAACTCCCATAATGTTACAGCATCCAAATTAGTGACTGATTCATATCAGTATGAAGATGGGCAAGTGATGAAATTGTTGAAGATATAGAATATTCATCTACCAACGTTAGCAGCACAGCACTAGCTCCATTCTGACTTAGAAGTAGAATGCAAGGGGGCACAGGATTTTTGAAAGGAAATTCCTGTCGGAAAACAGTGAGAGACCTTGTAGCTGAAGTAATGAAATGCGAATATCTACAAGTAGAATAAGGACTGAACAAATATTTTTACATATACAAGTCTCACAAAAACTGTCATATTATTTGCGTAATGTTGCATATGCTTAATTCATTTAGAGAAATGGAAACAGTTTAATACATTCATAAATTTTTTGCCGGTTAAGAGACGTGTGAGCGATCAATTTCATGGTAGTTGCCTTTTACCACTGGGAAAATAGTTGCTGGAAGCAGTGCTTAAGAGAAATGTCCTAATCCTTCCCACTAGGAATCCGAACTAAACCTTTCTTTAGCTTGTCACTTTTAACAGAGTTATTTTGGGTTGAAATGTGTATTTACAGATAAACCTAATATGTTAAACACAGCTATAACGGTGATGAACTGTAAAGGCAGGCTCCCTCTTCTGAGGAGAACCCAATTTTAAAAAGTGCTGTTAAATCTGCCTTCTGAGTTGTAGTTAAATGTTGATCTGTTAATTGTGATCATTATTCCATATATGTATGAATTCCTGAAGGTATAATTATATTTCGGCTGTATATATCGTCACACGCTTAGCTGTGACATCAACCAAAGCTTCACCCATCATACCCCTCCCCCCATCCCGGCCTCTCGCTCTCCTCCGGCCATGATTCCTTCGTCAAGGGGTATATGCAACATTCTCGAGTGAAATTGAACTTTAGATACACAGAATGGTGTTGAACACTGGAGGGTTTTCAAGAATCTTCTTCGGGAACTTTAGGACTTTATCATAACTATAACAGTGAATAGAACAAATCCTTTTCTCATTTTGAAGAATCCACAGTTTAATCACTGCTCTTCATTAAAATACTAATAGATTTTAAGAATCAAAATGTTCAGGCAGAAGCAGTAGCCTTGTAAGATGTAGAATTCAGAATATGTATGAGAGAACCGGAAACAGTAGAAATGTGCGATTATTTAGAAATATTGGATGCAATAAAAGGATAGAAAGCCAAAACATAATTTTCTAAACAAAAAACATACAATACTGAGAATTATGAGAAAGGAGTGATATTTGTTGGGATTGCAGAGGATGTACTGTGATATGAAGATCCTGTTACGAGGTTTGGGATTTAGAGATGCCGTTGTGAAAGCCCTACAGAACTGACCCACATAATTTACACAAGTAAAACAGCAGATAAATGTATTTCTAACTAGCTCAGTTCAAAAGTAGACTTACAGATATGTATATGAGATGCATTTGCTTTGTGCCTGTGACAGAACAAGATACGTGGCATTCAAGGCTTCATACTATGGACATGCTGGAGTTAATTGTTAGTTTCATCCTGATCTAAATATTACCCAGACCATGACATGATTGGCTCAGCCAAGGTGTCTGTATATCTAATGCTGACCTATGAGCATGGTGGCTCATTCATGTAATTTGTGGTAACCTGGTCACAGTTGTGAAATGTGTTCAAAGTAATTTTGTGCATTGGTTATTTTGACTTAATAAGTACACAGGAGTCAATGTTTAAATGTTGTAAATGTTAATAACATGGTGGCAGTTGGACTGTTGTAAATGCATACTACATTCTGGTGTGCAAGATGGCTACCAATGAATGATGTGTCTATTTTCGGCAGCAGGAAAGGTGAGAGCGCCTTTTAAATGTTTATATCGGGATGAAAATAAAATGAAATGGATTCTAAAGATGATGGTCTGCTATTGTGGTTGTGCGATAAGTTTCATCGGAGAGGCATAAAGCTTAAGATTGCCTTAATAAGTAATAATTCAGTCTACTGCAAATAAAGTGTTAACAACATTTAACATTGATCATTGTCAGTAACCCAGCCTCAGAGATGTGTTGTGACTGTGGAGGGGTTAAAATGAGCATAAGTTGTAATTTTTTATGTTGGTTTTATCAGGTCAGCATTTTTTTGGTTCTGCAATGATGAGCGCAGTAAGGTGAAAGCCTTGAACCCAGAATTTGGCGTTGGTGATATAGCAAAGGAACTGGGTAGAAGGTGGTCTGATGTTGATCCTGAGCTCAAATCCAAATATGAAGCAATGGCCGAGAAGGACAAGGCGAGATATGACAGGGTGAGTTGGGGTTGGTTTAACTATATCCTATTAGGAGGGGGGGGGGAATTTGTGTTGCATGGTATTAGCTGTATAAATGTTAACTGTAATAGTAGCAATGTTGCACTTAAGTTACCTGTAGAATATTAATAAGATTTTTTTAAATTACATTAATGACGAGATAGTCTTTTGGACACCATTGTGAAGTTCTGCCTGTAAGTTATCACTACCTATAATCGAGCAGACATGACTACCAGACTTGGACTCTTAAGAGGAGCTGAGCTAGTGAGATTGGAGGATAATGTTGAAGACAATAAGAAAATAAGGTGTGAGTATTGCAGTTCTTGTTGGGTAGACAATGAGAAAATGCCTTGTCACATGAAGTACGACTGTGTTTTAGCGGACATTTGCCGAACATAGAAGAGGTGACGGCTGTGTACAATCTCGTTTCCGTGGTAGAGTGCATCTTTAGCATTAATGCCAATATTTAGAAAATTTTCAGCCCACTTAACATATATGGGAAGAAGATATTTAGATTCTCATAATATTTGGCTCACATCTGGACTTAGCTCTGGGGTAACAATTTAGTTTTGTGCTAACAGCGTATGGCTCGCTGGACCACGCGTCAGTTCAGCCGATACATGTCAGAAGTCCCATTTTGTTGTGCTTATTCCATTTGCATATCACTTTGAAACTTGGCAGGATTGTTTCACATTCCAGCAAGATAGAAATTTTATCTCGGCTGTTGTTTCTAGGAAATGACTGCTTACAAGAAGAGACCTAAGGGGGGTATGCCGGTGGCACAAGCTCCGATGTCAAAGAAGCAAGAAAGTGAAGATGAAGAGGATGAGGACGAGGAAGAAGTAGATGAAGACGACGAATAAACTCTCAGAAAACTTGTCAGGTTTTTCATCCCCTCGTTCGTTCATTCAAACTGTGTGCGCGAAGAAGAGAGACTGAGAAGATCGTTTGTTCATACATTCATCGTCCTTCCCCCTTCATGTTTCATCATTCATTGAAAGATTGAAAATTTAAAAAAAAAAGTCATCATTATCCTTTCCCTTGTCCCCCCAATGTACATATAATATTAACTTACAATGTTTTGTGTTTTTTCTTTTCATCTTCATTTTTTAGTATGTGGAGTACACATTATAATGATAATTTCTGCGATTGACAGGATTTTGTTGCAATTTTGCGGACATAATCTATTACATTTTTTAAGAGTTTGCTGCAACAGTTCTGTTAGGATGTTAATGTATTGTTTTTAAAATAAGAAAGTAGGCATGAGTTAATTTGAGTTGCCTCTTTTACTAATGAAGATGCGTACATATTGCAACAAATGATTGCCACGGCTTTGCGGTCTGACGGGTTTAAAAATTGTTTCTGACTCCATATAAAGAAAGCTGGCCATCACCAAAGCCTGTATCAACTTAATTTCCATTTTGGAAATTACCATATTCTCTGGTCTTTCACGAATGCTGTACTTCTGACAGCCATATAAAATCAGGATTCTGCTGCCTACTGTTAGTATGTAAAGTAAACTTGTATCTACTGTAAAAAGAACTTTGGTGTTTGCCAGTATCAGATTTTTATTTGTCACAATTCATTTTCTTTTAAATTGCCCTCAAATTATCTGTTTGCGTGTTCTTTCATTAGTAAGTGTGTTGAATGAGAGCGCGGTGAATCACTTCCATTTGCAGAGCAAATTATTTTTATTTAAAAGATGAATATGATAACAGATCATTACCCCGAGTCAAGTTAGAAGGTTTTTATTTCTCCTTTCTATCCTTAGAAGTGCAAACTGTGTCTCAGAAAAACCAGCAACATGTTTAGTGATGCTGGGAACTGAACAATATTCACCAGCCAATGACTCGTGGTGTGACCACATTTGTGCATATTCAAACTCCCCTTGAATAAGAGGAGCTTCTTAAGACAGTTTAAAAAACCAATAGCCTCTTCTCTTTTTGAGGGAAAGATTTCATTTGATGGAATTCGTAGTGAAGATGAA
The DNA here is from genome assembly GCF_000696155.1 of Zootermopsis nevadensis. Next base: position 631,838 of record NW_019059585.1, on the reverse strand, counting down.
AAGGGGGGGGTCTGCGTTTCTCGTGTTTTCATGTCTATAACCTTTAACATTCCTCAGAAAGTCTTTAAATAGAGAAATGAAACTTGTATATTTCATTGAGGAACCATATGGAAATTAAAATGTCAAGAATAATTTTGTCTTTGAGATAACATACTGTAAGTTCACATGTGAAAGTGTTAGAATATTTTATTACTGATTTGCAGTCCAAAAGTGTTTTGACCAATTTCAACTGCAACTTTCTGGTAAAGTGAATTTTGAAGAAAGAAAAACCATAACAGATTTGCTCTGTGTTCATTTTTAGGGAAATTCAAATAGAGAAAATGGCAGTGTTTGTTTTGTATCTCATAGGGATAAATAAACTTTTCAAAAAATCAGTTAATCAAATGCCATTAAGTTTTTTGCACATTTTTGTCCTGTATTCCTGTGTTTTGTTTACAGTTCTCAAGCTGTGGATGTGACAACCCCCAGTTTGCTGATAATTTTGACAATAATTGGACCCACAGATGGATAAATTCAGTTTTATAGCTGGTGTTTCTCAACCTGGTGTTAAATTAATGGATGTAAATACCTCTTTTTTAAGACTTGAAACTTGTGATTTTCGATCCCACCTCACCATTTTTAGTTATATTGGGGGGTGGATTTCAAGTTTATCATTTATTCACAATGCATGGGTGTCTGCTGTTCAGTGAATTCTCTGAGGTGCTTGTACATATTGGTATACGAAATGTGTTCATGTTTTTGGCAATCTGATCTAGTAAATACTGGTTTCCAACTGTAAACATGCCCTTGAGAAGTCTGTTACTGCACTGCCCTGTAACAACTTGTGGCAGCATTGCAGCAAGTGTGTAAATTACTTTTTGGTTTGGCAACTCGACTTTGGTTAAACATGTGGAATTTTACAGAGCAATAAATTATTAGTAATTGCATGAGACCAGATAAAGCCTACCTGTTGTTATATATGCTTATAAGTTTCACATCTGCATTATATGAAGGTCAGTTAAAGCCCTATTAGAAATGAGATGCACTTCATTGGAATCACTGGTGTAGATCAGTTACAAATTGAAGTTTTGGAAACTTTCCCCTCTACAGATGGAACAATGGTTGAGTAACATTAGTAAGTACAAACTGAAATTTTGCTTATTGCTGTATTTTATATAATCTTTAACATGTTACAGAATATACTGGTGACCAAGGGAATATGGGTTGGTCTAACTAAATGCAGGTGGTAAATGCCTTTGTAGGCAGTTTCTTCAGGAGATTATGCGCATCACAGTATAATCTACATTCTGGCACCATTACACAATTATCCAGACTTCACTGCAATGTGGCTTTTACTTTACGCTATTTTCAATAGAAGATGTTATTAAAATATGGTATATTAAATTAAAATGTTGCTGGCCATGCCAAATGTTTGCAGATGAAACATTAATTTCAAGTCTTCTTACATTTAAAACCACATAATTCCCAATTAAGAATTCCATCACTAAATAATTTGTCTCCAGAGCAATGTAATCTGATCAGTAGAGGCTAAAATATTACTTTTGGTCATCACTGTTACTAACAATATTCCTATTTGTGCTTCAGCTTTAGAACATTGAAGAACATTTTGAACCAGTTTTCCTTTTAATGTGATCAAACATAATACTTGTGAATGTGCCCATGGTAACCCCTCAGGCTGTCACAATGCCCATTACAAAAATGCTAACATCTTGTAATCTCACAATGTGGTGCAGATTTAGTGTGAAAGACATCACAAAAAAAAGACTTTCTCCTTTGTTTTTCTCAAGTACTTCCCTATAAATACACACATTGTATCATTAATAGACTTCTTTCATCTACTGATGTTTCAGTCATAAGTAACCTAAGTGGACTTCCATTAATTTGCATCTTATAAGCCTTGTATGTGTTGCTATTAGGAGTGTACGCTTCATTTACCCAGGGCTGTGGAGTCGGAAGCAATTTTAGGTGGAGTCAGTAAAAATGTACCGACTCCGACCTCGATATAAAATCTTAAGAACAATTTCTATACCCTGTGAGCCGCCGGCAGCCTCGCACTTAGGGAGATTCAGTGACGCGTTGAGCCACATGGTGAGGGAATAATGCTTTGTAACTTTGGCTCCAGTACCTTAAGAATACAAACTGTCTACAAATCAACTGATTTCTGTAATAACCATTAGACGTATATTTAAATATAGGTTATAAGTCTAAAAAGTAGGCTGATGATTAACATGGTGATAAAATCTCTTATGGTGCCATTTACCATTTTAGTAGGTTTACCTTTTATGAAGGAGTACGGACTCCACAGCCCTGCTTTTACCAGTAGGGCTGCAAAACTTTTGGGACTGAAAAATCTGGTCTTTAAACATCTCTACTTGAACTGCTAAACAATAAAATACTTTGTTTTTACAAGTGATCTCATTCGGATTTATTTTGTTCAGATTGTGGGTGAGTATACACAAAATGATCCTTAGCTTTCAGTCAGTTCAACAATACCTGTCCAGTCAATTATTGAATTCATTTATCTGTCATTGTGGGGAAAGTATTTTTTTTAAACAACTGTTGTAACACTACAAAATATTAACCCATCCAAGGTATATGCACTATGAAAGGCTATTTGTGGGCAACTTTCTTTGAACCCTTGTATTGTGAAAGGCAGAATCACAGTTACTTTATTAGCAAGCAGTGAACTGTACCAAATAATGTAAAGATGCAGGAGTACTACTGTCAGCTTTCTTGTTTGTGAAGCTGAGTATACATGGTATTTGTGTATTTCAACAGAGAAAGTTAAATATGTGATCACTCTACAGAAAAAAAGTATAATAAATATCTTGTCAGGATAATAGTAAGTGTTTGTTTTTTTGTATAAATTAAGTGATTAGAAATATGCCCTGTGGATATACATCTCATAAAAGTTGAGATTATAAAATTAATAGAAGCTTGTGAGAATCTTTCTCCAGGCATGCAACTGAGTATTTTTGGTTACAAGTGTGCTATGGGGGTGAACTAGCTATAGTGGTACTTCATTTTCCTACTGTATTATGTTGCAGAAGCAGGATGGTTCTTCAACAAAACTTGTGGTTTGGATGTGCAGATTTTTAATGGGCTATGAAGTATGTCGATGAGTCAGGTGGAAAATCAGTTTTCTCAGAAATGTATACAAAGAAGATACTAAAACATTTAATGTGAAATGTTCAATATTATCTCTCCTTTTCTCTGTCGTGCATGGTTTATGCCATAACCACCCAGTAATGATTTGGTGATGTATGATTTTCTTCTGTGTGTCTGTACTTTAAATGTCTGTCTCAAAAGAATTAAACACAATGTAAATAAGGGGCCATCAAAAATAATTTGATATCCTTCACTGAATTGTTGCAAAATATACTTCAAAGAAATTGGAAAGTACAACTACCAATTTTGCAAATTACTGACTGAAAGTTATACTGTTGTAAATTGATTCTATTATTTAAAGAGTAAACTACACAGCCTAGTTATAATGCAGGGATGCAAATTAGACATGCACATTAATTTATTAATTTTAGAGAGTTTTACTTGCAGTTTTTCAACTTTTATGTATGTCTTTTCT
>NW_019059585.1:583572-628172 GCF_000696155.1 Zootermopsis nevadensis | reverse complement strand
CTACCATGAATTACAGGTGCTTCCAGTCTTTGCCAAACACCAATGTAGCATGACATTGTGATGTGAAGGCCAATTTTTTAAAATAAAATTTTAAGTAAATGTATGGGCAAGTCTCTTCCTGTCAGTATTTCTTAATAAGAGTATCTGTAGATAACATCAGAATACATTAATATTACTGTGAATTAGCTGATAGTATAAATTACTGATGACGCAAAACCAGAATAGGTAATTTTATATTTTAAAAATTACAAGCTTCAAGTTCCATTGTCGAATGCTTTCAACGTTAATTGACCATCCACATCTTGCTGTCCTTTTATTTCTAGTTCTCTTTTGAAATGTCTTTCATACTTGTAATGCACCCTGACCATGTCTCTTCTTCTATTAACTCAATTTATTTTCAAACGTTTCTCATTTTTCTAGTGATTTAAAACAATCGTGAGAGCCTGAAGTTTTGTTCTCTGTGTGAAATTTTATGTTCAAATTGCATAAATTAGTACTTGAATATAATTAAGTACTGGATTTTATTGTCTGGAGTGGTTTTTCATGTACAGGAGAGAAGAAATGTGCTGCAAACAAAATCTGAAAATGTTGTCTGCCCATTTATTTGTTCATTGCCACTTGCACACAAGCTGAATTTTTTAGGGTCTTTTTTAAGTATCTACAGCACATCTTAATATGTGGTATTTCTGTAAATCTTCATTATGAGAAAATTTTGATTGTGTATTTTTCTTCTTAACCATTTTCCAAGTAAATTAATAAAAAACTAAGCACATGTTAATATCTCATCAGCAGACAGGCAGGCAGGAATTATCTTAGGTGATTTCTAAGAACCTAAAGATTAAACTACACAAAACAATAATTTTGCCCATTGTTTTGTATGGGTGTGAAACATGGTCTCTCACTCTGAGGGAGGAACATAGATTGCAGGTGTTTGAGAATAGGGTGTTGAGGAGGATATTTGGGCCTAGGAGAGAAGACGATGGGGTATGGAGAAAACTACATAATGTTGTGCTTAGAATTTCACTCTCTCCACCCCTCCCAATATTGTCAGTGTGATTAAGTCAAGAAAAATGAGATGGGTGGCACACACAGATGGGGCAAGAGGTGTGCACCTGTACTGGTCAGGAACCCTGAAAGGAGGAGACATAGATGGGAGGTAGGAGTTGAAGGAGACTGGATTTTGTTGGCCTAGGATGGTCCGGTGGAGGGCTTTGGTTAATTCAGCGATGAACCATCAGGTTCCATAGGCCATCTAGTTATCTCTTGAATCCAAGTTAATCACATGAAAATCTAAAATGTTGGTTGTATGCAACTACAAGACAACTTCAGCTCTTAAATCATTCATACAAAATCAGTAGTATTTAATGGAACGTTACACTTGAATTTTCTAATTACATGGGTATTTTACTTGGAAAGGAGGCATTAGATGGAATTTCATCACAGAAACAACCTTAAGATGTGAGATAGGGTAATCAAATGGAATTTTTTGATAGAATCAACTGAGGTAAAATTGGGAATATGGAGAATTATATGGATGTTTCTATTGACAAGTGGCAAGACTACATTACCTTATGTTGTTTACACTTAACTTTGTCAGTCATGTTGTAAGGCACCTACCTGCATTAAATTCCTGACCATCAAAGTAGACATTCATATTACTGTATGATTTGAGGGCACAGTTGAAATACAGTATATGCCATGAAAATTACTTTTGCATAAATTCAAAAGTTATTAATAAAACTTAATTTTTCAATGCATTACTTCAGTTCTTGAAGCAGTACAAATGTTTGTATTGCTGAAAACCATTGTTTTCCATTTCTTTCTCTGATTCAAAATGTCTGGGAATTTTACATCTCTAATAATGAGAATTAAACTAACTTCTCTATTAAAAAACGTTTATCATTATACACTAATGGATCCAACTGTTATTTTAATACTTCAGCACATATAGGCAGAATGTAAAAACGTTCAAGTTCTTTGTAGTGCATAAAAATAACAGATTTAATATAAGTGCAATTTTAAATCAGAGGCGTGTATGTGTTCACAGAAACTTGTCAAAGAATTAATTTTGTTTCATATCAATCGAGCATGAACCCTTTACATGAAATTCAAAGCTTTTTTTTCCTGAAAAGGTTCCTTCAAATATTTATCTTATTTATGATCTAAAAATTTTGTTTGGCAAAAAACAATTCTTGAGTGGGTCATGTCAATACAATTGCAAAATAACGGGAACATTAATTGATGTTCAGTATTTTTCTACCTACTCTTGTATGTTTCTATTTGTTCATTAATGACAATCGTTAGCTACGACTATAGCATTGAAAGATAGGATGATTAATTAATCTGAATAGATACAGGCGCAGTAGTGGCTAAACTTAAGTATTATACCAGCATTTAACTGGACAAAAACCCTAAGGATAATCTGTCTTCGGACCGATATTTAAACTCCCGCATATGATGGAGAGCTAACCACTTGGTTGTAACATTTTACATAGACAATCCATTGTTATGTACTTGGTAGATTTTGATCACTTATATTGAAACATTTATGAGAGACTCAAGTTGAGTTTGTGTGCTGAGAACTGATGAATTTCACTCAGCAGAACATGAATACATAAAACTTTCTTTTACATACCTGCTTGGAAGATGGTTTGTAGCGTCGAAGCCTCCGAGCACTCCCTAATACATCACAGTTTGAATTCTTTGTGGTACACTTCGATACACCTACACACAGCCCCATTTCGCACTCCTGGCATTTTACACGCTCTTTCGCATCTCTCTTGTGGAACAGATGCAACAGTTCACTCTAGAGGAACGAAATGGCCAATGATTCTTAAGTTTACCTCAATCCAACGAACATTTTTCTGTACTACAGATGGTTTGTCCATGGGATAATGGGGACAACCTAAACTCCCAGCATTTTCAACCAAGTTTTAAGTTTGTGTGTTTCATATTTGCACCATGTGTTGTTAGGAGAAGAAACTTACTAAAAACAATCATGTTCGATTGGTGGAAAGAAAACGTTTCACCCACTGGATTGCATAAATGTTGGTCATTCTGTCACCTATTTTCTGGTTATAGTCCTGTACAGTCTGTGGCCCAAAAGAAATTCCACAACATCACAAAAGTTACCTTCTGTTGGTGGATTGTACATATCCATCAGCAAATGCACATCATGTTTTATCTCTCTAGACCACTGCCATCTAGTTATCTCTTATCCTGAACTGAGTAATGTCATGTTTCGGTAATTTTTTGTGGTAGGTCATGCTGTTCTGCAACATTTGATTTTATGTTTAGTCAGATTGCTGAACAAGTCAGGAGACAATAAAATGTATCTGTATTTTGTTGTCCTTCCCAAAATAGACTTCCATGTCATTCGTAGCTAGTCTCGTCACGTAATAAATTTTAATTCCAAAATGTTGGTGTTCCTAGCGCAGGGGTTCTCAGCCTTTTTCGCTGACATACTACTAATTCTAAATTAACACATTAATGTACCACTAACCAAATGCGTTCAGGGAAAACTGTACCTTGTGTTAATATTAACTTATGATTTTCTTACTTAGTTCGCATACCATAGGTTGAGAAAAGGTTCTAGGGGATTTCATGTTTGAAAATTACCCTTCCTTTGAAGACTTCTTCCATAGCCAGATACTTAGGAGCATCATATTTTGAGTGGGCACTGTTCAGCAAGTCAAAAACATTTTTTACTCTGATTTCCATAGAGTTACTTTAAAAATAGTCTGCCAGCTGTCTCATATCATGTTGCATTTGAACTTTAATCAAGAGAAACATTTAAGTTTAAGTAACGTCAAAATTGGAGAAGGTCCATCATCAAATTCGTCCAAGTACTGGTTGGTCTCCTCCTACATCAGAGTGGTAACAGGCACAAAAGGTTGTATTAAGTCACTGATATGGACATACCAGTTTCTGTCATTGCCAGGTTTGTCACCAGCGAACTAAGAGTCACTCCTGTTTGTCCAATCTGTCAGTTGTCCCCATGAGAAAGGCGTATTAATTTTACTATGAGATTTTAACTTGAGTGCTAACTAAACACGTAATAGTTACAAGCTAGGTACAGTCATCTCTAAGACCTGGCACTAAATCTGCAGTATGAGGTTAAATGTGAAGAATAAGCAATTGAAAACACAAACATAATTGAAATACCAGAAAATTATGTAACTAAGTATATATGAAGACTTACTATTATGAAACTTTGTATATGGGTAAATGGGTTCATTCTAAATAAATGTTTTTACTTGGTGTTTCTAGCTTAAAAAATCCAATAAACACACAGTATTTTGTAACATTCTGCATTGTCTGTTTAGTTGCCAATTAAATCTGAATATATGTGTGGGGATGAGGAATTGAAATGGTGAATCATACAGTAAAATTGTGTTTAATATATAATATTCGATTTGTAAATAGTCATATGAATGATAGGATATAGTAACGAAAAGTTAATGAAGTAGACAACCTATTTCAGGGACATCCTGTAAAGATCAATAAAGTTATGCATTTAAGGGCATGAAGAAAAACATTTTAACTGTCCTACATGAACTGTATCAGCAGTGAATGATTCAAGGATAATGAGGACTGTGAAATAACAACAACAAATATTGTCTTAAATTTTGGTACATATGGTACTTAATACAGCAAGTAATCTGTATATGTCCTGTATTTTAATTCTGTGATGCAAAACACTGCTGATATTGGCACACCAGTTCTTGACCTCACAAGATCTTGGACATTAATATGTTTTCATTTTAAACACAATTATGATTGTGCCGAAACCACAAACATCCACCATGAAGCAGTATCACGTTTATATATGCAATGAAACGGCAACAATGCTGCCAATTTTATTTTTTATTTACGAGCTACACGTAAATAGTTAAAAAAATTGTTCAGTTCTGAATCTGCTTCACAGCTGGATGTGGGCTTTCAGCATCCTGGAAAACAATTTCTCCAGCAATCCAAGTAGACCACACCTTCAGGTTTTCACCCAAGAAGACAAAATCTGCATCTGCTCCGAATATCAGAGTTCCCTTTCTGTCATGAATGCCAATTGCTTGCGCAGGATGAAGGGTAGCAGCTTCTAGGGCAGTCACCATGGAACACGCTATAAATACAGTGAATAAACAGTCAGAATCACGTCACAAACGCACACCAGTATGACTTCTCTGGCCAAGTATTCTCCTGTTTTGTATGGGAATGAAACTGTTCACACAAAGGGAAGAACACATTGTCTTTATACACATTTCATGAAGTCATTAAATCAGACAAAGGAGGTTACAAACATGGTTCATAACTAAAGAAACAAGAGACAGACATGAATTAAATCTGAAATAGAGGCTCTGTATCAAAGTTCAAAAATATCTTAATTTTGGATCACACTAGCATATTAGAAAAAAAAATTTATTATATGAAAATTAAGGACTTTGGCACTTTGCCATGAGATATATCATTCTGAATTCAGCTCTATACGCCTGATCTATGGCAATTTTAAAGTGTACTGACGATCACTAAATTCTTGGACTATATGGGCTAATATATATATATTTAATTTTATTTTACACAACCCATTCTTCAGTGCCTGAGCATCTGCAGGTCCCAACTTTTCATTGACTCTGACCTATAGACGGTAGGACTCCTAGGACGAGTGATTGGCCCGTCGCAAGGCCTCTACCTGTACGTGGGACAACACAACACAGAGAGATGCAGACAAACATCCATGCCTTGAGTGGGATTCGAAAACACAATCCCAGTGACGAAGCAGCACAAGTCACACGCCTCATACAGCGCGGCCACTGAGACGGCTATATATAAACCGTGTATTCCCGCACACACACACACACATGAAAACAAAACAAAAAAAACTTACATGTAGCGTTCCTGAAAAACTGGATACACTGGTTCATGTTTGCAATGCTGCCACAGAGAGTCTTAGTGCCCGCCACCACAGCACATCCACCTTTCACTTCAATGGCAAACTGCCCGAGCTGGTGCGTTCCTTCTTCCAATCCAAGTGCTGAGATGGCATCTGTTACCAGCACTAAACCTTTAAAAATACACAATTGTATAATAAATACAAAATTGTACAAAAGATTTAATATTTAAAACATTCTTGAATATCATTTGTCTTTACACAGGAAAACATTCTACATCAATCAAGTGAATATTAGTGAAACTTAATATTGGGCGTTGTTCTTACTAAACTGTACTGATGAAATTTAATTTTGGTCGCTTGCTGAAAAATTTATTACCCCATTTCATGAAATGTTACATTTTAACTGGAACCAACCCACAGATCACAGTGCAAGAAGAGTGGAAACAATTATAACACATAACTAGTACAGTACTGACCATTCGGGTGTGTACAATGAGCTATGCGCAGTGCTGCTGGATGAGTGTGGATTCCATCAGAAATGATACCATAAAAAACCTTGTGTCTGTCACTCCGATTGATGTCGGATCCAAGCAGACCTACGAGGCCTGGATCCCTATGATGAAACTGAAATGTGAAAGGATGTCTTATGTCCTCTAAATATGAATATATTAAACATATATACATTCATGATAAAATTGGGAGGATAAGACACAAGAATTAATTTTAGTGAAATAAGTTGTGAGGATATATGATATTAAGAATCTAGTTTGTTAATATCACTATAAACCTCTTCAACAACAGAAAATTTATGGCTGTTATATGTTCGATATCAGTGTTTCTCGGCCTTTGAAATTATCGGTCAGTATGGAGCTTCAAAGTCCCCTGCAGACAATTTCCCAATACTTCATTGACAAATTTTATATAGAAATGTGCCAAAAATATACAAAAAAATATTACGGTGTTATAAAAATTAAATTCAAAGTATTTTTCTGCTTTAAAATGTTATCAAACTTGGATAAATTTTTAGGTGAGGACTGGTAACATACACATTTTATATTGTTACATCACGCATTTTCACTTCAACAATAAATTACAAAGGAAATAAATTTTATTTATTCATGTAACGATAAGATAATGTTATGATCAGACACTCCTGTATCAAAAGGTGGTATTGCGAACATAGTAACCTAATTCCATACTTAATAAAGCCCACTGTGCCAAATAGGGTTCATACTTACTGGTGGCATAGCATTGAATAAGTGTGTTACAAATGTGGCTCCATGTTTGACTCCAGTCTCACTTTCACTTAAACTGGCCATAGAATGTCCTGAAACATGAAGTTATCAGGTCTAAAAATCATGAATTACATTTATTTTTGAGGAAAACAAAAGCACTGTGGTATAGGATATAAAAAAAGACCAGACCTGTCACTGGCATTCTATAAAGAAAGCACAGAGCCATTATAGAAAAAGAGTCAAAATCCCAGATATTGGAAAAGAAACTTGAAATATTGTGGACAGTTGGAAATTTGAGCCATTTCTAAACTTTTTTTTCTATCAAACATTCTTCTTGCAAGATTAACTCCATATATGAATGAAATTATTGGGGATCATCAGTGTGGGTACAGACATAACAGATCAACAACTGATCAGACCTGCATTTGTCAGATACTAGAAATAAATGGGAGTACAATGGGACTGTACATTAATTGTTTATAGATTTTAAAAAAGCCTACAACTCTGTTAAGAGAGAAATGTTAAACAACATTTTCATTGAATTTGATATACCAAAGAATCTAGTGAGTCTAATAAAAATGTGCATAAATGAAACCTGTAGCAAAATTTATATAGGTAAATATTTATCTGATTCATTTTCCATCAAGAATGGTTTGAAACAAGGAGATGCTTTGTCTCCATTGCTCTTGCAGACCACTGGGGAGACCTAGATGTAGATGGGAGGATAATATAAGGCAGGATCTACAGGAGATATGAGTTTAAGGCAATTGGATTTTGCTGGCTGAGGACAGGGACCGGAGGGGGGCTTTGGTTAATTCGGTGATGAAGCTTAGGGTTCCCTAAGCCATCTAGTAATGTTTCAGATTATGAACAATATATAGTACAGTACAGTACAGTAGAGTTCTTTATGAAATTTAAGATATAAAGATAGAAAACAAATGAGAAAAAGAACCTTCATCTTTCAGGATCATCACCATACCTAGAGATACAGTAATTCCTCTGTGTGTTAATTCTTCTATTACTTCCACAGCATTATTCAACTCAGGTGCCAAGGTTATAATTCTCACATTTTCCATAGATCCATAAACATCTTGAAGAGATTTCAAACCCTGAAATAAAAAGAAAGGTATTAATACTGTTCTCTGATGATTTTCAAATGTATGCTATTTGAAAATTTATTTAGCTTTCCTGTTACATATAAAACATTTACGTTCCATATTCACATTCAGTAGCCTGACATTCATTGGTATTGTCCGTATTATTCTTCCTGGCCTCTGGCCAGCGTGTTGGGGAATGTAGGGGAAGTAGTGGGGGAACTCTCTCAGAAGCACCATACTTCACTGAAGCAAGCTGTTCTACTCGTCTAATGAAAAACATCTGCCCTAAGTACACAATACTCGGGACACGCAGAAAAGAACTCCGGATTTTTATTGTAAAGTAGTGCAGCTATACCACCACCACTACTACTACAAAACACTTTCACTGCACCAAAGTATTTTAAAACACTACTGGTCGGTGTCACTGTCCATTTTTAATAAAGCGACCCCAGATATTGAATATAACCCAGCACCATGTTCATCATCTCCATCTTAGCTCGTGTCCGAACTGCTGTCAATTTTAGAACTGCTTTTCCCCACACGCAAAACTTCCTGACCTTCGTCGAGTGGAGCTTCGTTAGAGATGTACCAAGATTCTGGTTACATCTTCGTTTACAGTCGTCTTTGGTGATTAAAGCAAATTTCTCATCTGCGAGCTAGATCACGTCTTATTAATTCATACAAATCTGGCTTATGCATGCTTTCCGTATGTAGAATTCTTGTCTTCATTCAGCCAAGACATCATGGCGCTTTTCTTTGTAATCGATGTTTGAGGTGGATCGATCTGAACATTGTGGAACGGAGCATTATCTGATACCAAAACTCTGTGTGGGGATTTATTTGGAATTAGCCTCTATTAACCAATTCTCAAAATTGTTAAAAATCATGTCGCTGTAACAATCTCCTGTAGTTTGGCGAGATTTAAAACATGTGTATGCGTTAGGAATTAAACCTTGGTCACTGCCGTCGTACTTTAGAGACAGGAGCAAGCAGGCCACTTACAGAATCGTCACTCCAATCGAATGGCACCGAGTGAAAGCCATGGATGTATGTCTCATCCATAAAAACTATGGGTCTACCTTCACTTCTATACTTCGCTATGCTCCTTAAATATATCCTCAAAGGTATATGATATAATATTATGGCGTTCCATGAGGATTCGTCGATTATTCTTTGGTTTTGTATATCTAAAACCAAACCTCATTAGCATTTTTCTTTAAGTTGATGGGCTCCCTGCAAACCCGATTTACCGGCCAACTTCGCATGGATTTTCTTCAGCGTTGGTCTTTGCTTGTCGGTGATATAAGTCATTAATAGTCGTACAAATAACACATTCATTAAAGTAGTCCAGCGTTGATTTAGATGATACAAGTCTCTCTTCATGAGTTTGCAGCGAATGAAGTCGATTCACCGGATTCTGTGATTCTTATTTCTTTCACTTTTCTTCTGAGCCAAAGTGCTCCTTCAGGAAACAATCCAACGGGGGATGTTCTAGTTCTATTTGTCATTGCCTTCCTCGGCGACCCCCCCCCCCCCTTATGGACATTGAACATACAATTTATTTCTTGCCGACACAACAGAAATAAAATGTACATTTATAACTTTAACCAACTAGCCCTTTACCATAAAATCTTACAATACAAAAAATAAAGCTCTCTTGGTCTCAGTAGTTCTCGCTGAGAGACAGGGTAGCTACTCATCCCTCGTGAAGTCAACCACTCAACCAGAGTAAAATACCCAGCAAATTACAATTCAACAAAGAATTATCTACCTCTAAATCTCGGGAACACTTGTACGCCAACAGCCATACTCCTCCACCAACGGCGGTTCGACCTAGAGAGACACCAGTGCCCTACCGAAAATCGTACTAGATACTGCAACTCCTCTCCAATCCTGCGCAGGCGCAGGTCAAAAACAGATACTGCGCCACCATCCTTTTACAGAAAGCCCTCACACAGTCCCGAATACGATTCCATTACTTCTCAACCCATCAGAGCCCAGGGGTAGGCTGACTTTTAAGAGACATCTCTGATGCTACTGTTGCCTCTGCTACTTTTTTCTGGGTTTTCTTTAGGTTCATGGGAACTCCTGCATCAGCCTCTCTTTTCATAAATGTATATACATCTGCCACAACCTCTCGTGTGTGGCTATGAATAACTTTGCTTTGCAATATACTTTAAAAAGGAGGCATCTTAAAAGAGACCGAATGTTTGTACGTTAGTATCACAAGTCGGCAGTGTCAGCAATACAACCTCATGTGTCCACAACTAATCCAAACACCCCTTTGAGAAGCAATACCGGAATGTGAACTCGCCCAAACCCACGGCGCACTCACAAACGAGAGGCCAGGTAGAATAACACAGACTATACACATAGCATACCCTATCGTAATACTGAACGCACCTACAGACAACACTGAACATTCTCACAAATGGGGTTTTCGGTGAATCAGCCATATAATTATGACCACTATATGTGGTAACTATATATGTTTCTGAATAATACATTTGCTGTAAACCTAACCTAACTCTTGTACGAATCCAATTTAAATACAGGACTGTGTAAATCATGAAATTTTGTTGGATAAATTGCATTTTTATGGCATTCAAGGAATAGCAGCGCAATGGTTCAGATCCTATTTAACAGATAGAAAACAAAAGGTCTAAGTAAAAGCACCTAAAAACAAACAAAATTTTTTCTCAAACTGGAGAACAATAAAACATGGGATAAAACGAATATAATAAAATTTATAACAAATAACTCACCACAGCTTGCTTTAAGTATTGGTTATAATGGGAAGTATATACAAGAGTCAATAAACACAAAATTCTTGGGTTTGCAAATTGATAATCACCTAAATTGGACAAATTATATTGATAAACTGGTACTTAAGTTAAGTGGTGCATGTTATGCAGTTAGATCTCTGTTGCATGTCAGCAACACTGACACTCAGATCAGTATATTTTGCCTATTTTCACTCTTTAATGAAGTATGGAATAATTTTTTGAGGAAATTCATCAAACAGTAAAAAAATTTCACTTTACAAAAGAAAATTATTAGATTATTGGCTGGTGTAAAACCTAGAAATTCATGTAGAAGTCTATTTAAGAGATTAGAGATCTTAGCTCTACCTTGTGAATACATATTCTCATTAATGAACTTTATTGTAAATAACCAAGAACTCTTTCAAACTAATTCTGCTGTATCATTTTGTATTAAAGACTGACAATTACACTGAATGTAGGAAGAACACGACACCAGCAAGTGAGTCATACAGTAAAACCATAGAGGTATCACGGTCATCCCCGCTTTTAAGAACTTCAGACAGATTTTTAAAAATTGATCTTGTTTGGTAATGAAAATTAAGAGAGGCTACTTAAGGTCCTGAATGTACTGGCATTCACCCACTTTATCCATATTTTGGATGTACTGAGCAGGATGGGCACCTTTCTTGTTCACATTGATGAATGGTCCTTCCAAATGAGCACCAAGAATGGCTGCACCTTCCGGTCCACCAGGCCGTTTCTTGAGCAATGGCAATACCTAGTCATTAATAACATGAGAACATCAACAATCTAAATGGATATGAAATCAACTGGAATGATGCAATGTGCTGATGGGAACAGATACAAATAAAAAAATAATATGAAAACACCAGACACATAAATCAGTCAATATTTTAATTAATAAGAACTCACAGTCAACAAATCAGCAAATGTATCCATTCATGCAGGTATACTTTGTTAAAAAGAAAAAAGATGTATTATTTGAATTCTAAATATAGTCAAAGTAGGTTGCGCACACGGCTTTTGTTATTTCTGTCTTTAAGGTAATTATGGCACTACCATGCTGTATGTTTCAAGATCACACCGAAACCTTAGAATCCAGTATTATTACATGACAACAGACAGTAATTAGTTGAAAACATGGCTTCAAATCACAATGGAGGAGGTATTTGCTACTAAACTAACTACATGGCTTAGGTAACCTGAAGGTTCATCACCAAACTAACCAAAGCTCTCCACTGCTCCCTGTTCTGGGCCAGCAGAATCCAACTGCCCTCAACTCCTATCTCCCATAGATGCTGCCTGATATTATCCTCCCATCTACGTCTAGGTCTCCATAGCAGTCTCCAGCCTTCAGGCTTCCTGGCCAATACCTGGTTCACACCACTTGCCCCATCCATGGGAATATTGTATAACACTTATCTCTTTTTTTAAATCTATATACAACTGATGTATAGTCCCACTGTACTCACATTTTTTATTGTTTCTGACACATGCAGAATATTTGATAAATTGTTTATCTGTTCCATTTTAACCCACATAGATGATCCCCAATAATTTCATTCACATATGGAGTTAATCTAACCAGGAGGATATTTGACAGAATTTTGTATGAGGTTGATAGTAGATAAATTCCTTGGTAATTACCACACTCAATCTTGTCTCTCTCCTTATGAACAGGAATATTTATGAATTCCTTCCATTGTTATAGCATCTCTTCCTTATCCCAAATTAAATGAATAAGCTTATGGATCTCCATATATAACATTTTTCATATGCTTTAATTAATTATGTTTGAAATCTTGCTTGCTTCATTCAGTCTATTAATTTTGAGCATTCTTCATCAAACCATGGTTTATTTTTCTTTCTCCTGTAGTATCCTAGTTTCTCTTTGGTTGACATTTTGATACAGTTTCTGACATTTTACCACTCCCTGTCGATATTCACACTTTCATCACCTTTATCTATGTCTAAAATTGAGAACTGTTCGAAATTTTGACTTGATATATTGCTCCTTTACCTCCCTCATATATTTTTTAAAAAAAAAATCAAATCATTCTGTGTCAAATTTTTGCTTACTTTGTCTACTTACACACACCTTATGGCTTAACAAGCAGTTACTGCATGCCCACACAGTCATTTACCATACTTCAAGTGTCTCTTTTGGTATGAATCTATTCCTTACAAGTTTCATTAGAAAATAAATATATAAAACACATACACATAGGATTCCCAATAATATGGAAACACACAAGGTTAATATTCCATGTTATAATGTGTATATATCCTTTTGGGAAAACCTGTATATAAAGTTATATCTATACCAAAGTGTCACTGTGATGATGCTATTCACAGAACTCACCTTGAGGTACACGTAAGGTGGTGATGTGACAAGCGTTGGACAGAAAGCTGTGACACCATGTGCCAGAAGTCCCTTTGCCACTTTGTGTATACCTGCTTCAACATCATCATTGTTGTACGAGAAGTCAATGCCAAAGCCACCTAAAATGTTACATATACATTATATACCTTAATCCTGGTTGTGGCAAAATTACTTCTGAATACAAATTAATTGTTAATTTCTTCAAAGTAGACTCAACCGACAGAAAAAAATTATTTCACATCCAAAAGAAAACCATTCAAATAATAGAAGACACTAAAGGGAGAGCTTCAAGTAGGGATTTAAGAAATGTAATATTCTTCCACTAGCCAGTAAGTTCTTGATCCCATTTCATTCAAGTGTAGTGGACAACACAGAAAAATTTCAAACAATCTGATATCCACAATATAAATACAAAATACACATATAACCTTAAAGTGCCACATAGTAACTTCAGTAAATAACAAAAGGATTTAACCATACTGGAGTTATTCAGTTATCTTCCCCCCACTATAAACTCTGAACCACAATAAAAAGAAGTTCAGGCCAGCAATAAAATGGTATATCCTATCTGACACCTCCTACACCACAGAAGAATTTACCTCAACCAAAAATTCACATGTATTATAAATACATTTAAGCAATAATGATGATGATTCCTTGTGTAATTATTGTTGATGCAATACTGTAGTTGACTGTAAATCGCTATCATAATTATATAATTTATAACTGTACTAGAAACAAGTATTATATTTGTGCTATGACGTTCTACATCCTTGGTTTCAGTTATAAAAGCTTTATGGAATGTAAATACATTCTATTCTACAAACTCACAGTTTTTTAAGACATTAAATATATAAAAGCAAAGTTAACTTGAAACTAACTTAACCTTTCGTTCAGTAGCAGAAATTCCTGTGCACCAGAAGTAATACTTATACAATTATGATTTGGTCATCATAACCTCATTTGTAATAATGAGGTGTATGAAGTAGAAGTAGCATTTACTGATGGTTCCTACCCTCTGCACCACACAAATGAAAAATAATAATTGTACACAAAGCAATTGATAGTAACATATTTGAGCAACTGCCCTGAGCTTTATATTTTTGTAGATCCCCACATATTAACAGCACAGGAAGGGAAGTTCATTCTGACAGCTGTAATCAGTCATTTTGATAAGTGGAAAGTGCATATTTCATGGTTCAACTGTGGTTTCCATATTCTAATAGGAAGAAATGACTCACTTATTCCCAAAATCTGTAAAAAAAAGTATTTCTAGTTGCTTAAAGTTATAAAATGTACTTTGTCACAGTTCTCTGGCAGACTTCGAATCACTTTGGGTTTACAGTTACTGTTTAAATTTCAGCCAAAATACATGCATCTTTGACAATATAATGAAATTTGAATTTCTGCATATCATTAACACTTCAGTCATATACCACTAGATCAGAAAGATATTTATTTTGTAACATAAGAACACGAGTGTGTGACCAAAAACACTTCTACTTCGGGTCTGGTAAGTACTGGTTTCTAATCCCATCCCATGAACTAAACATACTGACTGTGATTTTTGCTATTTTCCTGTTCCTCCAAGCAAATGCTGGGATAGTATATTAAATTAGGCCACAGCTGCTTCCTTCCATACCATTTTCTGTTACTCTATTATTCAATACGATATAATATGAGCTACTGAAATTCGATTTACCACAAATAAATGCATAAATAAATTAAATGTGTGCCTGTGTAAATCTGTGATAGTAATATAACAGCTTTTAATTGCACATAAATGTTAGTATGTAGCTCTCAGTCTTATTTCTCAGACAGTACTGTAGTTAGGTCAGAATGGCTTCCTTGTAGCTTCATTCTTTCAGCCTTTATAGCACACCACATATTGTGATTCCATCACAAAAGATAAAGTTAAATTTACTCAGTAGGATTTCAGGTTCTCATGATAGTGATAATGAAGACAGCTATCACCTGGGTTGCAGCACCATGGAGCAAAGACCTCTGAAATGGTGAACTTCTATCAGGCTAAATGACACAACATCCCAGAAGACAGCCATCTTCTAAATTCACTCTATGTATTTCATCAATCTCATGAAATTAAAGTATACCATATACTGCAACAGCCACTTCATTCTTCACAGGCATTGATCATTAAAATGAAAACTGGTATTTTTGTGATATCAATCCAGCTTTATAAATTATACAATCAAGCAGTCATACTCCACTTTAAGTTACTACCCAAACATATGCTTGAAGGAACTTCAGAACTATAAGACATAATGAAATTTGGTCTTACAGACTGAACTTCTGTCCTAGCATACAAGAAAGGTGATTATATCAGGATATTTAGCCCAGAACTGACATCTTTCTGTAAAGAAAGATCCATAATACAATTTCTATATGAAATACTTTAACTGCACTCAAAAGAGACTAAATATTATCCTTATTATTATGTAAAAACAAAAGCGACAAGAAAATGGCCTTATTCTAACCCAACCAGAAGTGTAACAGATTCCTACACCAAGAAAACATTTAAAAATATTCTTAATAACAAAATACACATATACTGAGTGCTATAAAATACCTAATGAAAATTATAATGTACAAATGTGGGAACTTGGATAAAAGGAAACAACGCCCTGGTAAAGACATTGGTATTTGATTATCTGCATAGTGTCAACAGATTTTATAAATCAAAATCATTATAAGAAAATCTGAGGAGGCAGGTGGCAGGCACTGGTAAGTCACTACAATGTAAATACAGCATCAGATTAACGAAAAGTGAATTCTTTTTAAATAAAGTGAGCGCTGGTCTAAATGCGCATGTATGAAGTCGACGAGTATTTCATCATTGCTGTTTGGATTTCTCGACACACTTTGTACCTTGAATGAGAACTTCATTATCTAATAATTATAAAAAACCTACACTTTGAAATTATGTACGCTTTAAATTACAATTGTGTAGATATGACTACAGACACTAAAATAATAAAACTGATAACTTAACACGGATTTAAATTGCGCTAGCACCTTACGCTTCCTAGTTCTGTTTCATCATGGAAACCATAAACTTCTATAAGCGATATTAGGGAAATTACATTTTTTTTAAAATTCGCTTGGCATACTGCAAGACTTTCGAACATATAGATTACATTCACTCAGTGCAAAACCTCCCGAAATCCTGAACTGTTAGCCAACCCTAGATTTAAACCCTTAATGAAATACCTAATTTGCAAGGATCTTACACGATTCATGTTTACATTCTTAAGTACAAGTATCGGTTATAGGCTATTATATTTGGATTCCTTACCGTTTATTTGTAAATCTAGGAAACCAGGTGATATCAAAGCCCCTTTACAATCGATTTGTACATCTGCATTAATTTTCTCGTTTTTCTTTCAGGGTCCACAATTTTTCCATCTCGCACCCAAAAATCTTCCCTAATGATTGCATGGTCACGCAGTATGTGACAATTTCGAAATTGCAGGAGCTTCTTACGTGATTTCATGACAAGTTTACATTCAGCAGCAATATAAACTGATTGTTCCATAGCGAGAGCTACATTTATATATTTGCTAGTTGGCCTCTCATGTGTTGTAGATTGTAGTTATCACTGACCTACAAACTGAAAAATGTTTTAAATAGCACACTAGCCAGAATGAGGACGAGCCAAATGATTACAACACATTGCCTGAATGTGCTTCATGTTAACAATTTTTACATTATGAGGGCTGTATGCATACTTATCACAATTAGTTTCTTTCAAACTGCCTAGATGACAGCACAATCTCATACACTAAGGCGGTTAATTTAAACTTGCTACGAAAATTTCGTCGTGTTCCCTACTTTAAGTTCAAAAACTGCGTGCCAAACGTCAGATCGCTATACACTATACAAGATTTTAACAAGCTACAGTGTATTTCTTAAGGTCGGTATGAATGTCATGCCTCTGCGGTTTAAACCAAAATTTGTCAGTAGCAAACCAGGGACTTCCACAGAGCAAAACAGTGACTTTAAACACAAGATTCCACTAGGTAAGCAATAACTAAACATTTGACATTGAAGAGTTGCAATATATACACTGCATAACAGCCTGAATGGATGAAATGTTTTGTGATGAATAACAACAGTACTTTAAGTGACTATTTATTTCATAAAACAAAGAACATCATACAAAGTAATCACTCTCAGGTAAATTCAAAGATACTTAACAGTTTCCAAAAATAGTAAGAATGAATGCTGAACATTTTTAACAGGAACCCTGAATAATGAATAAAATCACTTGTGGGGCCAAAGTCTCTCATTACTTTTACACAAACTGAAAATATTTATAGGAGCAGTACATCCATGGCAATTTTTGTTTTAGCATTAAGCCCTATTAACATCAGATCTAAAATTAAATTTTAACATACTTTATGCAGTATTTTCCTGTACAATTTACATTTACCACCTTTGTATAAGACAACTGCAGATACTATAATTTTATTATTTTTTACAGTAATATTATTATTATTACTTGTGTTTTGTATAATGTTCTATTATGTTTACAGGTGTATCATATTTATAAAAAAGTAAACCATATTTTGTCAATAGTGACAAGTACATAAACAATTTGTGGATTCAAATAATAAAAAGGCGAAGATACACTTGTTTAATAAAGAAAAACTTTTCGGTAAACATTTGATCAAACAATAATCGACTAGCTCTGGGAAATTTCCTTTGGAAGATAAGTTTAGTTTGAAATATGCAAGACAAATACTAAATTGACTATGAAAAATTGGAGTAATTTTATTCTCTGAAATCCTACCAACCTCTTCTGTAACTAAAAGAAAATGAAAACATAATTGGCCCTCATGACTAATCACTGGCCATCAGTTCTGAGTGCTGGTTAAGAATATCTGCAATCAGAACAGCTGAAATTCATGAAATAAGCAATGCAAACTGTGACACATACTTAAACGGCAATATAAAAATGAAGGACTATTGTCTTTAAGAGATATACTGAATGACAAAATTTTGTTTCCACAGTATTTATACAGAACCTGGAAACAATGCTATTTATTCAATATCTTATGTAAATGTATATACTTATAATTTGTTCAGTATTACAAAGATTACAACACACTAAAACATATTTATTTAATATTTTAGTGTAATAACGATAAATGAAAACAATATATGTTTTAAATAATTCGGTGTGTCAACAGACAAAAATGTTTTAAGAGGCCTCTTTCTGATTTGCAATACATTGTTGCAACTTTGTAGACTTTCAAATTAATATAAAACAAGAAATCTGTACATATGGGGTATTGATGAAAGTGATATGTTAATAATTTGACTTCATACAAATGGGAGAACAAGCTATGATGTGGCACAAAATTAAACTAAAATACACGAGCCCACCATTTATGAAGTATGCCAAGTCACAGACTCCATCATCTTAAAAGGCACTGCAGTCTATGGGCTGAATTCAAAAAACATTTACAGAAATTTCTGATGGCCAGACCTAAACAAAATGCAGTATGTATTGTTGTTACTAAAAGTTCTAGGCCCAAACATCAAACCACTTTTATATTTGTAATACATAAGAAATGGATCTAGTACAGTGTTCTGTTTCATGACAAGGCTTATTATAACTTCTGGGGGGCTCAAATAAATGAGCAATAAAATAAAAGGACAAAACAGTAATATTTTGAGACAAAGATGAACTACAAAACTCCAAACTAACTACAATAACCAGCAAATCTGTTTCATGTTTTACATTTAAAATTTGTACTTGAACTGACTAAAAATAAAAACAAAAGTGATAAATTTTTCTATTGAAAAAAAAAATAATAATATTATTAATACACAGCATAACTACAGTACAAGTTCAGTCAATAATAACCACCAACATTTAGGACCCCACCAAAATACCACACAATTGTTTCTTCTGCATCTTTCACATTCTTTGACAGGGCACCTATGTATTATACTTCAGTTTTGAAGGGTGCAGCTCCACCCCTCACAACTGCCACCTTAAGTGGATCTTACACACTAAAAAACAAAAACATGCTGAGTACAGTAATGTTTCACAAGGCTTGGAATGCAATATCTAACATTTAAAGTAACATTTTTTGGTAATATGTATACATAAGTATATATAACACAAGGAAATTTTTTTTTGTTACTAAGGTTTATTTTCACATTTTATATAATAAATCTAACCTATTCTGTCAAGGGATTATTGCACATCTGCACTGAAATGACAGAACTCTCCAAATTGGGCAAACAAAAATTACAGAAAACAAAGGAAGAAAGTATCTCACAACCATTTCTTAAAAGTTTCTGTGGTCTAGTATTGATTGTTTGTACTGCCAACTGAAATGTTGTTCCACAGGATTTAAACTACCACCACCATTATGGCACAATATATATATATATATAAAAAAGAAGTGGTGAATTAACAATATCAAGCAGATAGCAGAAACTTGAGTACAATACATAAATTATCTGTACTTCAAACAGCATGCATTCATCAGTTTGACAAAGCACTAAGGTGTTTTATCATCTGCTGTTAGATATTAGCTATTGTTTGAGCTAACCCAGGACTATGAACGTTTATCACGTCACATCTCACCACCTGGATGGTGTTATGGTACACAGTCTACCACTAGTTTTTACATTTCAGTTGGCAGGCATGCTTAAAGCTCACTATTTCAAGTGTCAACAGCAAACATGAGTTATCATCACTTGCAATACGAAGAGCTTAATGACTTACCACCTACTTATTACAATTTTTAATTTCTAAGCAGCTGTAAAGAATTATTATCGAACAACAAAAATAATAGATCAATCCCATAAAATACACCTTTAAATTTTTATAGGTTTAATATATTTTTTAAGTGACGTAACAGCACGACTGCCACTCACATTTATTTGAATATACTCAACAGGGAATGAAGAAACCATTAAATTCAGAATCTTGTACCATAAGGTAAACCCAATAAACATGAGAATATCTTACAATGTGAGTTAATTTCACATCATTTTAGCAATAGCACTTTCAAATATCTGTATGTGTATTCTGAAATTCGTTAAATCTTACAATGACAGTGCTAAGATATTTAGTGGTTTCCTGTTTCCCTTGAGTTTATTTTGAACAGCCATTTTGTTTAAAGAACACAATTGCATAAAATAAAAATGATAAAATATTAAATAATATGTATATGAAAAAAGTTGAATAATAAAAGCATTCTTATAAAACAATAATACAGATAAAACACTGAAAACTGCAAAATGAAAATAATATTCTTCAATTTGCTGGTTAACTACAAACTCAAGGAAACAAAAAGATTTTAAACTCTACTCTACAGTAAAAAAAAAAGGCTTGTATTGAGATAAAACCTCGACATTAACACATTAAGTGATTAATAACAAATGAACAAGCTACATATTTTTTCAGCAACTAGGAAGACAAATCATTTGGTTGTACATAACAACCACAATGCTAAAAACCTTGTAGCTTTTCCATGTTATCAAGGAGTGCAATTTCTGCACCCTGTATTTGCTTTGCTCACCCATCTCCACACACCTTATGCAATAGCAACTGGCAATGTGGAACTCCAAGGCAGTATGAATTCCACCTTGTGTGTGTGTGTGTGTGTATGTGTGTTTTTAAGCGTACTAAATTAAGGGAAGAGACTGATGGCCATTTGCAGATGTAACCGTTCGTTCAGAAGTGTTCTACGTTGTAATCTAATCAAATTGTGTGAAATGCATTGAAACAAAGACATCCCTTTTATAGTTTTAAAAATTCAATACTTCTATATCTAAAACACCTGTGATTAATTACAGATGCTTCACCACGACACAACTTAAATTTCAAATACATGAGTATTATTTCGAATCACCCACTTTTCAATTTTAGCTGGCAACAGGAAAAGGGAAGACGGATCAGATGCAAATGGCCAAGACCAAGAAAAGCACACAGGGCAGAGGTATGAACTATCTCATATTAAACTGCTTTTTGAAAAATTCACCACCACTTAAATACAGCCTTATAAATACCTCAGGAGCAAGCCCTTTGTGCTTTTCACTGTAAAAAGTGATGATTCTGGAACCAGAGACAATGGATAACAAAAGTCTGTACTGACAGGGAAACCATTTCAATTCTCAGTCACAACACTAACGCGGAACTGATTTCCCTGGCAATGCATTTCAAATTGTACCCAGTTCCACTATGGATGGAATGATACATGACAAGATTTCATATAAATATTAGAGACATTTTAACTTTTTTCTTCAATACTGACAAAACTAACAACACTTATTGCTAGTGAATTTTGGTGGGAATAATAATAAAAAGTTATATGTTGATACTTATTCCTTATGCACTATAGCATCCGAATTCAATATTTCTCAACTGATCAACATTTAATTATTGTATCCTTTAGATATCTTTGTAAGTTAAGTTTGTGTAATGCATAGGGTGAAAAGATGACTTCTTTACAGAGTAGCTATCTAGAAAAACAACTGTATTTTTGTACACATTGAAAAAGACTTGTGTGATTTGTAAAAATCATCAAAAATTCTATCACATTTACCACAAATATATAATATTTTTGTAGTTTTTATTATCTATCGAGGTAAATCAAAGGGGGTTAAAATTGAGGTTAGGCATCCCTCCTAAGCCACTAAATAGTTCAGGGATTTATACAAGATCGTGGCAAAGTGCAGGGGAGATGCCTAACGCTTAAGGTCAAAAAGTTGTGTAAATATATTTATATACTCAAAACATGTATAAGTTTTTAATCTGAGCAGGTTTATATATGTATATAATAAGAGAGAATGTATGTGTGTGTGTAAAATTTTGTTGCATCACTTAAGGCAATTAACAAAAATATATACCGACATATGTATTATGACTTATTAATACTCCAGTATCGTCCAAATTAAAATTCACAGTACCAGAAAACTTCAATGACACAATTTTGCCCTCTCTTCCCAAACTCCAAGTTCAGAAAACATTATCTTAACACCATACACAACTTTAAGTAGCCTACATCCCCCTCCCCCCCTGAAAGAAAAAGTAGCAGTCACAGTGTACACATAAATCACCTGCCCTAGAGATATATAAGCATAAGATTTTTTTGGCAATTGTTTTATACAAATTTTATAGAAACATTATGTTTGTTATTTTGTGAAACTTACTTTCTAACGTTTTGCCGCTAGTAAATATAGGCAGCACACAATAAAATAACAAGATACTAAGGTCACAACTGATCCTGAAGATACTATTATCACAGGCATGTTTTTATCAAAAACTTTTCTTTCTTTTCTTTTCAAAGTCCACCAAGAAATAACAGAGGAATAACATCTGCATTTTTTCAGCACTGATAAGACATGGTGAAGTATTAATTACATTTCACTCCATTTGTAACCAGCTGAAGAATGTGATCATCTATTCTAACCATCAAACTGATCCCAAAGTGCAAATGCCCAGATTTGGAACCATGGCTGTCATGGGTGATAAATTCTCTGAGGAGTGCAAGCACTTTGAGATAGTGACACTGAATCCATGAGACATATTATAAGCAATACTGACAAGAATAAAACCCATGGCAGTTATGAGGTTAACTATTTTCTTTAAAACTCAATATTCAGGTATACACAGAAAGAATGCCTCTTTGTGTTAGCGAAATTGTTCCAAAAGTCTCAAAACTTCTTTGTGTTAATTTTTCGGTTCTTTGGTGACTGGAAATGAAACCTGGTTTTGGCCATGTGATTGACAAGTTTCACTAACCATACAGGCACTTAAAAACGAGTGACAAAGAAGCTCAAAACTCGATGAAAATGTCCTCGTGCAAACGGTAGAGCACAGTGATCCAATTACACAACATGGGGGACTTCACAATCATGGAACACTTCTCAGGAATTTCAGTTTTGTTTCCATAAAGGGGACACTGACAAGTCTTTTCCCCAAAGAAATTGACAGACAAAACATGTGCAATAGTTTCTGTTAAGTCTTCTACAGTAAAATATCTAGTTTACTAAGTGGCTGGAAGCCATTTCCACTTTCACATGTGAGATTTTCCATTCACACAAAATGGGGAGCAAAAGTACACACATTAACGAACAAACAAACGTTACATTAACAGTTACATAAATCATGGCACAGTAAAATGCATACATTCCAATTTAAGACGCACGGTTGTTTTCGCGCTACCCTCTGCAAACTTGAGTTGCATACAAATATCATGAAAACATCATTACCTTATTCTCAGAACAAATAAAATTTGCAATCACACACTTAGTTACAACAGTATAATGAAAAATAAAAACTGACCTGAGTAAGTATTGTAATCATTACAGTTACTTTAAAAATAAACATCCATAAACTCAGACACACAGCCACTTTTAACCATTCATACACATGCATAAAAAACTCCCCTTTTAAGCATGAATTGTTTATATTAGGAACCATATAACTGCTGCTACTGCTAATAATAATAATTATAATAATTTAGTTAAAAAATATTTTAACGAATAAAAAATAATAATTAGTGTATATGTATACTTTTGCCTATAGTACTTGCGTTATTTGGATAAACTTACTAAATGCACTTTTTAACATTACACACCTTTAAAATAGAACATTCTGCCTAAACTAAACATCTCTTCTTTGCAAACGTAATCTTGAAACTAAACTAACATTCTGTTTTGACTACAGCACTCACATTTGAAAATCTTAATGTAGTCCTGACAAGACTGCTCAATGAAAAGTAACTATTATCATCATAAATTATGTACAGTTTATGGTTGCGAGATCAACTAAGTTGGAGACTATGGAAAACATCCACTGGGTTGGGATTTACAAGACGGAGTGATATGGGGCTACAGGAAAAAAGCACCAACCAAATCATGCTCCTAACCCTGTGACCCAACGGAGTTCCCCTAATATTTTGTGTCTAAATCTACAGTACGTATTTATGTATCTTGTTCCTCAATTCAATATTGGCAGCATGTCTTTTTCTCTTTAGCATTTCTTCATTATCTTCAGACATTATCTACATGATATAAAGTGTATTCAGGACCAAAACATGATGATTATTCTTCGCTAAAGTTACCACATAACCTTCAGATGTGATTTTTAGGCCACAGCAACGGGACACCTGACATGAAAAAGAAAATGCATGCATTTAAGTATACAACCTAAGCCATTAAGCAGTGTAAATAAATTTTGTAAACTTTAAAAAATATTAATTGTTATTTGGTCTACTTCTAAAACACGTTCCTTATTTAATTACGCATTCCTCCTAACAGCTCTGAGATCGACATATGGATCTTCATGACACATGGTATGAACCCCATAAAATTAAAGTTTTTCCTTGCACTTTTTAATTATATATCAACATGGCAGTCTATTAATTTTAAACTTAACTCACACTTAAATCCTTCACAACAAAGTTGAAATTGGGAAACCTCTCTTAATGCTCAACAACCTGGAGGACTATGATTATAATCAGACTGTAAAATTAGAAATGTAGATTTTTATAAAATGGTATCACCAGCCTCTTATCTGTCATATCAAACTTGACATAAATTATTAAAAATATTACATTTACCTTGACATAGGGGCACTCAAACTCTGAAAGAAGAGATCCATCTCTGGAAAACACCGCTACGTGAAAGCGATTCCCATGCGAATCACCCACCAAAACATCTCCAGCATCTGATATGTCAATCCCATTTGGGAAGTTGGTGATACTCTCACACCCAATGCGGCGCAAGAACTGTCCTTCTTCGTTGAACACAACTACACAATGGCCTTTGAAGTCGCAGACAAAATACTCCTTGCCTGTGAGAAAGCAATCTTTATTAGAACCATATAAAGTTTAGTATATTCATGACTAAAATATTGAAGCAAATTCATACTGAGTAAATATGTATTCTAATGGAGATGCTGTCAATATTTCTTTGGGCCATTACTCTGGTAAAATGTTTTTAAATCGCTGTGTATAATTATTCTGTTGTGTCCAATATCTAGCTGCCTTTTAATTCCACAATGTTTCACAAATTTGATTTCATTTCTGTCTTCAGACAAGGGGGCAAACCCCTTTGTCAATACAGTCTCAACCTTGAAACTTCATTCACACACCTGAAGACAAAGTAGTAATAACTTATCGAACACCATGGTTTTAATTAAGAACACTCAGATGACAGATAAAGAGCACCAGAATAATTATACTCAACTATTTTAACTTTGCTTCTGAATTACATTTACAGGCATACCTCGGAGATATTGTGGGTTCGGTTCCAGACCATCGCAATAAAGGGAGCCACACAAATTTTTGGTTTCTCAGTGCATATAAAAGTTATGTTTACACTATATTGTAGTCTATTAAGTGTGCAATAGCACTATGTCTAAAAAAAACAACGCAAGAACACTGCGGGAATTACCCAAATGTGACAGAGACACGAAGTGAGCACATTGTTGGAAAAATGGCGCCGATAGACTTGCTCGACGCAGGGTTGCCACAAACCTTCAATTTGTAAAAAAAGCTAGATCTGGGAAGCGCAATAAAACAAGGTATGCCTGTATAAATTAAAAAAAAAATTCAAGTTTAAAGGCCAACGAATAACAGTATGAGTATTTTAAAGACCTTTCAGTAATATTGATGTAACCAAACAGCCTCCTATACATGGTAGACAAAGGGCACATTTTATCAGAGGTCAGCTGGCTACCCAGTACACAGATGTGGAATGTACTGAGCTTTTACCTCCATTTCTTCACACCACTCAATTCTTTTATTGTCTGCACAATGTTTCCTCATCAATCAGCTGACACACTACACAGTCAGGATTACTTTATTTTTAGACTTAATCGATTGTATGGTATTCTATGAACATAAAATTTTTTTGAAAAGTAGATCTGTTTTTGTCCTAGGCATAGGGAAGAGGAACACCTACACAGCTGGGTCTATTTGAAAGAGCTAACCTGAATCATTGTGACTGAAGTTACTGTAAAGTAATAGCAGATTTAAACACCAATATTATACAGCTGTAATGGCCAGACTTTTATTCCGTGGTTAATAATTTTGGAGTATGCTACTATGATGTATGTATCATAAAAGAGAAGTCATTAAACAAATAACACTAACAAACTTACCACTTATTGCAATATCTGAGGGTTCCCGCATGTAATCGCTACAGTCAAACCAACGTAGCAGATCGCCACCCTCCGAAATTACAAATACTGTTGGTGACACACTATCGACAGCCACAATGTGACCTTGAGATGTGACTGCAAGCCCAGCTACTATGTCTATATACCTGCAATTAGAGATTAAAACATCAACAACTCTGAAACATAAAAACAAATATATATGCTTCCATGTAGTCTTAAGTCTTGAATGAACTTCTATCATCTGACTTTCATCACAGCTGATATTATCAATTTCCTAGTACCCACCTGATAGCAATTTTTTTAATGAAATGGCCATTCTTCGTAAAAATCTGCATGCGAGAACGTTCATTCCCACGATCACAAACAACAAATTTGCCAGTATTACGCATGACTGCAACTTTTCGTGGATACCATAACTGACCTTCTTCCTTGCCAGGAATACCAAACTGAAACTTGAATGTTCCTGTCTTCTCGAACACCTGAAACAAAACATTTTATAATTTTGCAACCTGACAAAAATTCTAGTCTCTGAAATAATAACGTACTTGTCTGAGTGAACTGATCTGAATTTAAAGGGCCCTCATATGGCAGGGTTTAAAAAAATGCAAATCAGACAATACAGAAATCATGTATCACATTAAAGGCCCAAAAATCAATGGACAAAATTTCTCATGCCACTACTGTAATCAGTATATGTAACACTTGTCCTCAGTCTGTTAAGACAACCTACTCCTTCCTCCCAAAAGTCAATAATTTAGTGTAAAATTTCACCTGAATGCGGTGATTATTAGTGTCTGCAACTATGATATCTTCCTCCGCTCCGAGGCAAAAGCCATGAGGTGAATTGAACTGGCCTTTACTCGGACCCAACTGACCGTACTTGCAACGAATCTGCATGGGCGTGAGTTTGCCTGTTGCAGCACGAGGGTGGTGGAATGATCCTGCCGGCCCTCCTCCTCCCACAATTACGGGTATGTTATGCAGATTGTCCCCTAGCAATTCATCTAGAACAGTTCAAAATAATATATTTTACACCTGCAGACACAGATAAAACCAGATTTGTTATGCAGCAGCCCTGAGGAAGAGAGCAGAGATGGCTCTCAAAATGTTGGCAGAAGATATGGTTTATTCACCATTCAGCCACCTAATGCAGCTGGTAACCCGAGTCTTTCATCAACTTCAGTCGCCACGAAAGCTTCACTTTATACGTCAGAAACTGTCTTAGTCCTTGGTTCAGACAGTTGACTACTCATGGCTCTGAACTTTCCAACACATTCTCCATGCACATCTTACCTGGCTGTGAAAGTATAGGTGAGGGAGAGCCTGACAGAGACTGAAAGCTTGCTCCATTCAGTGGTGTCATTGATGTATTAATCTCCAGGCTTGGTGAAGGATCACGTCCCAACACCAGGCTGCCTCCCCCAGGTGGGCCTCCATTCAAGGACCCATTAGCCAGATCTGAGATACAACGCACACTCTTCAAGTCTCAAAAATATCCCACATCCCTCAACTGTTAGCATACTGTAATACCAGCATTATTTATACTATACTATTTCCAAATACAACATTGAATAAATTTCATTCTGTAGGATTTGAGGTTTTCACGGCAGTGAGTCTGAAGATGGCTGTCTGCTGAATTGTTGTGCCATGTAGTCTGGTACAAGTGACTACGCATTGCCCTGATGAAGGAGGCAGCAAGGACCTCTGAAATGTTGGTAAATTTCTACCAGACTACATGGCGCAACAACCCAGAAGACAGTCATCTTGATGTTTCATTATTTAATCAAACTTGAATGTGTTACAAGAAAAAAAATTACTGCAGGTATATTCTAGCCTTTGTAACCTATAGTACGCATCATAAGTTCTTCCTAGAATTTCTTATTCCAGTCTGAAATGTTCAACTATTAAATTAAAATGGGACTTGGACTGGAAACATTCCCAGACGATAAGACCAAATTCTGTTATTTTTATCTGAAACACATAAATCTAGAAAACCTATTTATTACAACACAAACTACAGAAATCATGTAGAATCAGAAATGGCAGAATTAATAATGTTATCAATGAGATGCAGGGAGGGATACGAAAACGTGGAAAATATGACTTGAACCTTTTACAACGATTAAATCTTCTTCAGCTAGCAGCCACATCGATCTGGAACAGGAGTCCAAAATTTCAGAGACCCTCGGTCTCCATAAACACACAGCATTCATCCATCCCATAATTCCCCGATGATGAAACAAACATGGTTTCTGAAATGTTGGACTTCTGTTCCACACTGATGTGGCTGCTAGCTGAAGAAGATTTTATCGTGGAAAATAATTACGACAGAACCAGACAGCCCTGAATAGTATTTACATATCATTTTTACCTGCAGTTATATCAACTGTACATGCAAAAAATTATGCTTGTGTAACTTACAAGTGATTTATATGTGACTAATTTTACACACCAGTTTTTGCTTCTCTATAACATTTTCAGTGTTGATGCAAACAAATATTTGGCTCTGTTTATTTCTAGCAAATGGAGCTCACCATTAAGGAGAGCTGCAAGGGTCGGGGGCAGAGCCTGGCTAGGTGGAGGGGTGGGGTTGGAACTATGAACAGTATGACCAGCCCCAGTCTGTGGTGATGCACCATGAGGTAGGGGGTCCACTAAATTCACAGTCTGACCACCATTCACCACAATCTGACCTGTGAACACCCCATCATTTCTTGTTAACATAAATACAACCCCTTTTACACTTTATCGCACAGGTGATGCACAAATAAGATTTGCTCTTGATGAACCACTTTCATATATTACCCAAATTTACCTGCAAAAATATAATTGTCATCAGATTTTAAATCAATGTATGCCGATTAGTCATCCACCATTAATGGCTTACGCAAGTCCAGCTGCAGTTTAAACCCTGAATTCTTGTACTATAAAGGTGAAGTTACAATTTTTGTTGTATTTTTCACAAACCAGCCGGATCAAGAAGAAATGTCAGTACTGCAGATAACATAGTTTCAATATGCTTTGACAACCTTTCACTTTTCAGAAGATAAAAAGCAAGCCATGTCTCAGATTCAGATATATAAACAATTTAAATAGGAATGCTTATGTCCTCAACAAAAAGAAAATGGATATTAAAACTGCATAACTCACTCAGTCGCTCCTATCGTACTTGGATTAACATCACTTATATAAAATAAGTCAATGTCCATATTAATTAGCGATTACTTCAGTTTTCTACCTAGAAAACATTAAGGTTACAAAGCGGAATGCATAATTATTCTAAAAATTCCATCTTTACCTATCACTGATGCTTATGCTAATAGTGATATAATTTTGAGCTCCACTGCATTGGGATTGGTAACTTACCTTGATTGTTGAGCGATACACTGCCCAATTTTGCCAGGGCCTGCAGATTGTTGAGTGCATTGCTTGTTGAGCTGATGTCCCCAGAGAAAAGATCAGCCAGTGTGAAGGAAGGAGTCGGACTTGGGTTTGAACTCGGGGCAGGATGCGAAGGTGGTACTCCAACAACTGGAGAGCTTGCTGCTTCCTTTTCTGCAAGACTTGCCAACTGTTGAAGATTATACTCTTGAATGCTAGTTAAACCATGAAGAGATGTAGGGGGCAGGGTTGGTTGAACTGGAGGAACTTCTGTTGGTCCTATCACACCTGGAGGAAGAGAAAAAGCAGGGCCAACTCCAGACGCAAGCTCGCCTTCAAATGAGGATTGCATTGATGCTGGAAGAGAAACTGGGCTGCTGGTACTTGTAACAGTGCTAGGACAACCATTTGCAATGCCTATTCCTGCAGCACTAAGAATACCACTTAGATTGAGTGGCTGAACTCCTGGCAAGGTTGGTGATGGTGTCGTTTCTTTAGGCGTCGATACTGTATCTGTATGAAATGTTCCAAACGTTGCCTGTTAGGGACAGAAAGTAATCATCAGTATCATTCCAGTAATAAAGCTGTAACATAAAATGCAAAGTGTAAAACGGTGATTCTTTAAACCAAGCCAATGTATTTAGCTCTATGTCTGAAATGTGGTCTTGCTATAACACTTAATAATTACTCAACTACAATGAGGATCTCAGTAAGAGTAAGAAGCAAACAGTGGACTGTTATGAATATTGCAGTTGACAGAATGCAGAATTTCAGATGTGAATTAATTACATGGACACTATGCATGCGCGCATACTTTGCCCACGTAAATCACCAATCCTAGAAGTGTTCTACACTTCTAAATGGATCGATACACTTAAAATAATCATACCAGTCACTTTCTATCTCTCGAGCAGTTCTGTAATGACGCACTCATATGGGTCAAGTTTGAAGTGCTGTTCCTCAATATAGGACAAAATTTCAAAAACTCTCCCTGATCAGTAACTGTTTCAAATGATAGTGCACACACATGTGCTCTCTCTCTCTCTCTGTTACACATAGGTTCTTACAATGTAAGGTTTTGCCTGATTCTCTTATAAGAAAAAGCAAATTCAGATTTTGTGATGGTTTTCTTGCTGATGAAGTACAATGAACACATGTTTCGGGTTTCACACATCAACTGGTAATACAGTCAACAAACATTTGTCATGATGCCCAGAAATTTCCAAAAATAACAAATATTTTACTAATTAATCTATATATACGAGATAAAGAAAACCTTATTGGACAGAATATGACTGTAACTACTTAACTCTTGACTGATAACTAGTCTGGAAGACTTTTACTTAAATTCTTCAATATAAGTTAAATTCTCTTTAAATGTTATATTTTTTAGTATCTGAGGTGTAGCATTACAAATTACGGTCCACCATGTTATAAGCGGCTAAGAATTAAAGCGCAAAGAACATAATTTCTATTACTTTTTTATTTGATGAATCACTTACGATGTCTCAAAAAATGTAATATACTCACATATGTTTAGAAGTTTGTATATTAACTAGAGTAAAAATTTGCAACTGGAAAGACAAATCTAAGCTAACTGGCAACCATGCTGTAACATACTTCAAATGTAAAAGCCAGAGGAGGAATGACATACATACCTTGACAGCAGCCTCAAATTTAATTATGTCTGTTTCAAACTCAATAGATGTGTTCACCTCAGGCTTAGGTGTATTATTAATCAAATGCAGCAACTGGGCCCCAACCACTCCTTTGAGGGACAAGACTTCAACAGTGTTCCCATATTCCAAAAGCCGTGACGTAAATTTACACGCATCATTAATTTTTTCCATAGTTTTTTCAACACTGCAACAAGAACAAAAAAGTTTTATGTGGCCACAAGTCACAAAGGACAATATGATATAATACAAATGTATTTGGAATATTGTAATTTCTGAAGCAAACCTATGAAATGTATCCATTATTTTCAGTTCTCGTTTGGAGTGCAACTTCTGCAAATCCTCTAAAGTCTTATCCCTACATTTTTCCAGGACTGCTTTGTAGCTTTGGAATGTTTCCTGGATCAGATCTTTAGCACAATCATGTTGAACCTGCAACTCGCTGAGAGCATTTGCTAGATGGCTTGATGCATCCTCACAAAATTCCACCTTAGACTTGCTTTCAGTCATCAGACTCTGAAGTTCTTCACGCTGACGATCTTCTGCTTCAGACAAACGCTCGTACAGGTGTTCTGGAGCTTTATGCTCTTTCAGCAGACAATCATTGCACACCGGTACCTGCAAAAGACTCTAACTTTATGTAACAAGCTCGATGTTCAATCTAGCAGTATATCAGGTTGATTGTGGTCTTCTGGGTTGGATGCCATGATGCTTCTACTCAGAAGTTGGAGGTGATACATTCTTCCGATACGATGGAAATCACCTATAAGACTAGGGTGGAATCAAGATCCAGAAAACCACAACCAAAAATCTGTTAATACATCATAGCCAGAAGGATGTTCTACTTACCCAATGTACTTACATTACGCAACAACAACAAAATTATTCATAACCCTACTCAAATGATATGTGTAAGAAATAGAATCAGCGCCAATAGCTATACTTGGGAGGGGGCGGGAGTGTAAAGGCAGAACTTGCTCAAACCCTAACCCTATCTGACATAGAAGTTTCTTTACATTATTGCCAAATAATTCCTATATTTTTGCAAACCTTGTACATCTTCAAACCAAACTTGCAAGTTTCAATATTTCTTTGATGTCAACATATTTTGTGCCACCTCTAATTTCTGGGATTAATTTTGGTTTAAAATCCAAATTTCACTATGGTAATGAAGTGTTGCTATAGCTGTGATGTGTAGAACACATTTTGTATCAAATGACATGTGTTCCCAAATTTCTTCTCGTTATGCCATTTACTTTGGCTTAAGTCAACACCTTATTGTAAAAAACATGGCACACAACATTTTATATCTGATGAAGAATCATTCACTTTTCTATTAAGTGTGGACTGTTTCTAAGAAAGGCATGCACAAAGAAGTCACAATCATTGGCGCCCCATACAGAACTGTTGTGTCAGCCTGCCATCAGGGGGAAGAGAGAGAGAGAAATCAAAGAAGAAGATGACACCTAGGGGTTCTCCAGTATGTGCCAGGATTGAGGATATCTGCTGCTCCTGATCTCAGCAAGTACATAAGAGAAGTTACTGTCTGGACATCACCAGGGTGTAGACAAAAGCAACATCATTTACCTGACGAACACGATTTTAAGCCCCTACAATAAAATAATAATAAAAACACCTGTGCTATGTTAAAACTTGCCAAGTGGATCATGACGTGACAATCCCAGTGGGGTCATACGGAAGTACCTCAACATAAAAACTACATGTACTGTCCACAGATGACGAGATAAACCCTGCTGGGGGAAGTCGTTTCTGGTGCGGGAGGAATGTTACTTATCAGCTGGACTAGAGGGCTGCTATTGGTGGGAAGGGTGATATGTCAGAGTTTAACTCTACTGCACACAGACTGAAAACATCAAACAGTTAAGAGTAGCATGTAGTGAGCGCATTTGTAATGTGTTCTGTGAGTGTTGTGATAATATTCTAGATTAAATCACTGTGCCACTGTGAGGTAAACTTAAAGCTGTACCCATTTGAACACATGAAAGCCTGTCGTCTGTTGTTTGTTCAGTGGTTGTGGAATGAATGCTTTTAGGATGGGTCGTCACTCACCGCGAAATCTTGCGCATGCGCGTATATCAAATTCCTAGCAGGGATTTTCTCCTGATCTGTGAACTGTAGAGAAGTTCTACAAAATTTGTACATCTGCAGTTTCACAATTCCATGTGGAGAAGGGGAAACCATATGAAACCATACATGAATTCCAGACACTAAATATTCCTATTACCACGCAAAAGAAATATGCATTAAATCCATGAACAATATAAAAAGCTTTAAAAGAATACAATCATCAAAAGTTTTATAATGTGATGCTACTTTAGCTGAAACACTGAGGTACCAAAGGAATAAATTCTAAACACAATGTTTGTTACTTGTGGGTTATCGGGACACACCGCTTTAAAAATAGGTTAGGTTAGGTTAATGTGTGTGGACAGCAATAAATAACTGAACAAACTAACATATAACAACAACCCTAACCTAACCTAACCTATTTTTAAAGCGATGTGTCCCGATAACCCACAAGTACCCAATGTTCTCAGATATATCATAGATATTATTAAAAGAGGTTGAAAGATTTGTAATTACCTGGCAAGAAAGACAGAAGAACTTCATATTTTCTGCAGGATGGTTCTCACAAAAGATTGGCTTATGAATTGGAATTACTTCATGGGAGTTCCTCAATTCTTCAAAAGCTAAAACATGGTGATTTTCAAAACAACGCATGAACTGTAAGAAAGCAAATCAATAATCTGTTACCATTAAGCGATAAATTAATATAGTGGTACCTCAGTGAACTGATAACTGAAATTATCATTAATCAAATATTGGAAATACATGTTAAAGGCTTAATTCATTCCAAGAAAAGCAAAGCTCATCAAACACTGAAAAGGAAGCCAGGTGAGAAACAAACGCTTATAAAAGCGGTTGCTGATTGGCTAAGAATGGCTGAATCCACCTAGGAGCACTATGAATGGCTGATACTGGAGGCCATGTGATATCATAATGGCTTAGGGAACCCGAAAGTTCATCACCAAATTAACCAAAGCCCTACATTGATCCATGTCCTGGGCCAGCAGAATCCAGTCTCCTTCAACTCCCATAGATTCTGCTTGATATTATACTTCCATCTACATCTAGGTCTTCCCAGTGGTCTCTTCCCCTCAGGCTTCCCAACCTATACCCGGTGCACACCTCTCAACCCATCCATGTGTGCCACATGTCCTGCCCAACTCATTCTTCTTGACTTAATCACTCTGACAATACTTGGGGAGAAGTATACATTTTTAAGTTCATCATTATGCAGTTTTCTCCATAGCCCATCCTCTTCTCTCCTAGATCCAAATATCCTCAACACCCTATTCTCAAACACCTGCAATCAATGTTCCTCCCTCAGAGCAAGAAACCATGTTTCACACCCATACAAAACAACAGGCAAAATTATTTTATATATTTTAATTTTTAGGTTCTTAGAAATCAGACAAAATATTTTGAACTAAAAAGTTGCAAGGATTTAGTCTCCTCGTAATTTCCTTGTGAATATCATTTTGATATCCTATTGTTGTTCCCAAATATTTAAACCTTGTCACACTTTCAAAGGATTTATTAGCCACCCTAATATGATTTTGCCCACCTGTCTGCTGACGGGACACTAACGTGTACTCAATTTTTTCTGAATTTATTTCTAGGCCAATCTTTCTAATAGCTTCCAGTAAAACTTGTGTGTTCCTCTTTATCATATTTATATCATCACCCAATAAATTAACATCATCAGCTTATGCCAACAGCCGATGTGTCCCATTCAATTGCAAACCCTCCTGCCTATCTTGAACTTTCCTGATGACATATTCTAGCGCAAAGTTAAAGAGCAAGGGAGACAAAGCATCTCCTTCTTTCAGACCATTCTTGATGGAAAATGAGTCTGATAAATATTTACCTTTATGAATTTTGCTACAGGTGTCATTTAAGCACATTTTTATTTGACGCACTAGCTTCTTTGGTATACCAAATTCAATGAGAATATTGTATAACACTTCTCTCTTAACAGATTCGTAGGCTTTTTTGAAATCTATAAACAACTGATGTACAATCCCACTGTACTCCCATTTTTTCGCTAGTATCTGTCGAATGCCTTAAGACACTGAATACCTATACCAAAACAAACATATGCAACCTATGGCCTTCAGGCAATGTCAAATGCCACTACTGCATTATAATGGCACATAAGAAAATACTCGGACAGTTAAATTCTTCTACTAAGTACCTTAATTTGAAAGAACTAATGAGTACCTGTCCAAAGTTACAAACAGCCCCTAAAAGATACTAAACAGATCATACAGATCAGCAGGTTAATATCATTATTAAAATTTCTTTGGTAAAATGAATCACATGGAAAGGTTTTCTTCATCATACAGGAACTGCAGATTTTTCATAACTTTTCTGTTTTATAAAATAAAAGGCTGAAAAAGTTACTGAGCCATTTCATCAGAGATCCATTTGTGTATCCTAATATGTTCATTTTAAAGTTTAATATTTTGTGGAGTGTGTTATGACTTAAAAATTTCTGATCCAAAATGGTTTAAAATTACAAAAATTTTCTACATGTCTGTTCTAGAACATGAGAACAGATCTATGGCTATATATAAGATCACCACTTATGAGGATTTTGGTAAAAAATTATTCAAAGCGATCATGAAAACATAAGTACAATATTCAAGAAGGGTGATTCAAACAAGAAATAAAACAAAATATTAATTTAACATAAAAAATTAAAATTACATTTAATCACTGTGAATACCAGTGGCCAGGAGCATTATACTTTCAACGTAAAATTTTAATTTATGGTCTGAAGTAACAATTAAACCGCGAGATTTGAGGTTTTCATGTCAGTGCAATGCAGACCCAACTTACATGTGAACGGCTTACCTGGTGTGCCGTGTTGCAGTTAGGACACAGGAAATTGGCACAATCAGAGCATCGAGCTACAGCTTTCTCCTTGGCCTTGCAACTAGTGCACAAAACCGCCATACTCTCAATGGCTGACATATCCAGAATATTGACGAGGACATGATCACAAGGCAGGGAACCGGCTCCCTTACTACCCACCTGCAGCATACAACATTTCATTCCAGTATTCAAATGTCAATGTGAAGATGGCAGTCTTCTGGGTTGTAGCACAATGTAGTATGGTAGAAGTTTACCAATATTTCAGAGGTCCTTAATGATGACGGATACAAGGACCTCTGTTATGCTGGGAAACATATAAGAGACTACACAGTGCTACAACCCAAAAGACAGCTACTTAGGTAACATAAAATTTAAGATCACTAAAAGATAAAGAGTCTCTCACAATAAAAATACTGTTTACCACGCAGTAAAATCATAAAGTACAATTAATGGGTAAATACACTACCTTATAACTAACGTAACAGAATATGTTAGCAAAAAAGTTAGTCAAACTGACCATTACATCCAAAGATAGAGGGCTACATAGTTTTAAACATTCAAGCCAGTACTTTAACCCCCACTGGCTACACAATGCGGCAGTATTTTAAAGGTCCTGTAGGAGTATTTTTACACAAACGTTTCGAGTGACTACCCGAGATAAAGCAACGTAAGAACATTTAAATGCTGGCAGAACGTACACAGGCTACGAGCTTTATGGGTTAATATAAAAATTCTCTAAAAGCACCAAATAAGTAATTATGAGATAAAAAATGTACCTTTGTCTCCTGTTTGCAATTTGGGCATTTAATTATGTTGTCTCTTTTCCCAGATTCTCCTGTTCCATCCATAAGCATCTTCTCCAGGCAAGATTCACAGAAGACATGCAGACAAGACAACACACGTGGACTGGAGTACTTTTCGCTAAATTGGAGGTTGAAAAACAAACTTAGCCCTAGTTGGTGCCAATGAAATACATAATATAATCATACAATATCACCAGAGCTTTATTTATGGTTTATTTAAAGCTATGAATAGCTCAGACTATATAGCAAAAAATTATTGGATTATTAAATTTTATTGGCTGTGAATCACAGCTTATCTATCAATGGTCCAATCAGGTATGTAATAAAAAGCACATCACTAAAACACACTGAATACTAAAAACTGCCAAACTTAATTAACATTTAGGGATTTACTTACAACAAAATAAAAACTTTGGGAAACTTATACTTCATGAATACCTATTTGTAAAATCATGAACAATTATGGTGGTGTGGTTTAAACTTAATTCGGTTTTGTTTAATTTTATATGAAATGACCTTAGCATGCTTTCACATACAAAACAGAAGATTAATGGGAAAAAATTAACTTCACAGCTACTCTCCCTTTCAAAACAGGACATCATGAAAACTAATTATGGCAAATATTGTTACAAAATATTCCTTTTTTCCTACAACAGGGGCCACACGATAACTTGAACTCTGCACAAACACTGTAAGCAACATAATAAAAAAAACGTTGTGGTTTGTCATTCTTCTTGTTCAAAACTGTATCCAAATTGTGTTGAAGTGTAAGTGACTTAGAAATTTAACCCCATATTAGACAGCTGGTGCAAATCTGCTGTAATTGGTACTTTTTGCTTTTTAGGCACTTGTTGCACACCAATTTTCTTCTTATACCCTTTTATCCCCTACACGGAGCACAGGTGCCTCCTTTTGGAGGTTTCTGATATATTTTTAGACATATCATAGGGAATCCTTGGACGAGTGATCAGCCCATCCCAAGGCCTCTACCAAAGATATGGGGGAGAAATGGCCACTAAATTTAGATTACAAAACA
Organism: Zootermopsis nevadensis; assembly: GCF_000696155.1. The sequence continues at coordinate 589,755 of NW_019059585.1, read as the reverse complement.
TCTTGTTCATGCTTGTACAGTTCTTTTAAATGCCGTAAATCTAAGACATGGGACTGCTGGCTTTACTTCCCTTCCGAAGGAAGTCGTGCTATGGATTTCTTAACATCCTTAAATGTCCATCGACCTCGGCCGGGTTTTAACTCGCAAACCTTGGGTCCAGTGGCAAGTACGCTACCACTAGACCACCGAGGGCAACTTGCATGATAACAGTACTTATAAAACTAAAATTGTGAAATTAAAAGAATTTTCACAATTTTAGTATTTTCCAATTGCAATGTAGTCAGTGACTTCTGACTCAGTAAAGGCCAAAGGTACAACCCCTTAATTTTGTTGCAACAGCACATTTATATTTAGGGTTACCATTTTTTGATGTTACAAACTGGGACATAGAACAAATATGGGAGAGAACGCAGTACAAGACTGAGTTTCACTGAACGTCATGGTCAAGTGATTAGCACTCCTTCTTCATATTCAAGAGGTCCCAGGTTCAAATCAGCCTAGAGACCAGCTATCCCGATTGCTATTTTCAGCTTTACATCAGTCCCTCCATGCAAATACCGGGATAGTACCTTAAATCGGGCAATGACAGCTTCCTTCCATATCCCTTCTAATCAATTATTCACTATAATCTACTCATTTGACACTATACAGTCTGAGCTACTGAAAAAGCATCATTAAATAGACTATAAATGAATAAATAAATATGATTGAATTTCATATCAATTCATGCTTGTGCACTGTATGAATTTAAAATAAATTAAAATTATAATAATTACATCAAATTTTAAACTGTCCTCATATCAGATAATCATTTGTGGTTTCAACTCAGTAATAGGTCTCGCCTGTCTCACAGTGTTGTACTGGCATAAAAAACATTATATAACTACAAATTCCCTTGAATTTTGGTGATTTAATATGACATGAATCTATACTCAAGGTAGTCCCAGCATTTTCTTGGAAGGTCTGAGGAAAACAAAAACTTCAATCAAGATAACTGGTCTCACGTCCGAGATTTGAAGCCGTAATATCCTGAACACTAAGCAGGAGGGATAATCAATGTGCTGTGATGCTTAGTCTCATCATGCAAGACTGAGAAACTTAGTGAACAGCCTAACAAGGTAACCTGTAAGATACTTCCATTATATGACACATATTTCATAATAGTTATAACATCAATAGTTTCACTTTCCCTAATTTATCTCACCTGCATATATTGCATATTTTATCCTGGTTTTCAGACGGACTAGATTCTTCTAATGGGCCAGGGCTACTTCCTCCAAACCCATCTCCAAATAGGCCTAATTCATTTTCATCGCTGGAATCCATTTCCATGATTGAAACACGGATTTGAATGCTTTGTTTCAACTTTTGTGTTGCTGATTAATCAGAACTTCAAGCTTTCACTGGTGCAGACTCGACCTTAAATAAAAAATACCATCGTCTTGTAAATGCGTGATTACTGCAACTGTACAACCCTTATAACGGCCACAAAACAATTGTCATTTTTGTGTCCTTGGGCTTTTTTAAGTGCCGCTTAGCTTGCTGCAGAGATGTAGTACACATGCACCATTTCAGTTACTTGAATCAACTTAAAGCAAAACAATACTATTCATTCGTCTACATGGTTTAGAAACCGTAATAAGGACTGCTGAAATTCATAAAAATTATCTGATACTATCTACGACAAAATCAACGAATACATCGGAGGTCAAATTTATCAATGTCAATATTCGACGCACAGATGTTTAGAGTATCAGTAATATTGATATGAACTCACAAGTCAACTAACGCTATTACCCACAGCGGTTAATAATACATAATATAATTAATCTGCTTCCAATAGGAGATTCCACACAAATTTAACACTCATAAGCAGAACTTACCACTGCCATGGCAAATGGCGCGAACCTCATCTGTTCTAGCAAAAAACGTATAACACACTCTCTGATTAGCTTAAAATCACAGACAACAAATAACACCTGTGTGCCACCATTTTCAGTCTGTCAGGCATTATTATTATTATTATTATTAACACTCTGGTTTCCCTTCAATACGCATAAATCTTTCGCCTTTTACCAAAGATTTCCGCGGAGGGGAACATATGATGAGTCTTTAAATAATAATAATTATTATTATTATTCATTGCTAGCTAAGCACTGAAAATAATAATAATAATAATTCAACACACAATTACTGAACGTTGCACTTCTGCTTCCCGAATTTCAAAAGTCGAACTGTCTGTTCTGAGGGTTTTCTTGGTTTTTTTCAGTCCTTTCAAGGAAGTGTCGCGATAATGCCCTAAGTTAGTCCACGAAACTGCTTCCTTCCATATCCTTTGCTATTACTTATTCACTAATCTTCGCATAACACCACGCAATTTGATAAATTAGAATTTAGTTGGTATCTCAAGGTAAACTCTACACTTGTCCATTACAGTAATCTAGAATTTAATGTCATTTAAGGATGCACTACATGATGTATGAAACCTATGAATAGAACATCTTTAACGCAGTCCTTCCTGCCACCATGCTCTTGTGGTATTCATACTGAAGCCAAGAAAGGGCCCCACACCACCTTTGTACAGTTCCATTTGTCTTTTTGGCACTGTTGGCAGACTCTTCAATCCATTAAGTAAATATTTGCACATGCCATTTGTAATTGATAATCTAATTACATGTAAGTAGATTATCACTGAAGAAGCATGAAGATGGCCATCTTCTGGCTTATTGCACTGTGTAGTCTGGTAGAAGTCTACCATTGTTTCTGATGTACCTGCTGCCTCCATTATCAAGGCAATGCTGGTAAACTTCCAATAGACTACACAGCACTGTAACCCATAAGATAGCAATGTTCTAATTAAATGTAATTTTCAAAATATTAAATATCAAAATAAAAATAAATAATCTCAACACTTGTCACTATTAGCATAGGATGAAATCCTCAGGGTAGATGCTGAATGTGAATGATTTAATTAGTATAATGTTATACAAGACATGTCATACATGTATTAAAACATAAATATCCATATCTTTTCAATGAACATTTAAAATACATTTTATTCTCAGGATCATAAGGAAGCACTGCTTTTGTTAATGAGGCCATCTCATATGACTAGACTGGTCATGAGAGCAGATCATACTTATTGTTGCCCAGTTTAAAAAATATGTAATATGGATAAAAAAGAATAATAGAGAACTATTTACTTTATAAAAAACATTAGTCATTAACTGTGAAACCTATAAGTAAAAGTCATTCCGAGACATGTAGCAGATCTATTAAGATAGCCGCAACTCTGAGAAATGAGACACATGCCTGACACCAAAAATGTGATACCAGTATGTGAGAATTGTAACTTTGTAGCACATTACTGTATATACGGTACATAATGCATATGTGTAACATATAGAGTAGTGTATTTTGAACAAATTTCTATTGATGTTTCTGTTTTTAAATATATAAATGAAGAATCATTCTGCAAAATTCTGAGACCATTTAATCATACATTGTTGGAATTATTTCTCTTCATTCTTACAATAAAAAGAGAATCAAATGATTCATTAGTAAATGTTTTGAAAACAAGTGTAGGCCACTGCCAGAAAATGCGTGGTAACACTCTGAAACCACTTCAAAGAAATGATTCTGCCTTAAAAATTCACCAATTCTTTATTCAGTCTGACATATATATATATATTCCCTAACTAAATGAATTCATCAGTGCTGGCAATAAGAAACATTAGAACACTTGAGTGATAAATATTACTGAAATCTCCTTACAGAATAATTAAAAATATTGTGAACTCTGAGATAGATTATCACACAAGCCCATCACAATTTCTAAAAGGCCAGCTGTAGGCACATGATGTACAAGAACTAATTAAGAATATGCAGAGACACAAAACATGAAACTGATAAAGTACATGGAAAACAGAAATATTGTGAGATTTCAGGTTCTTACAGCAGCAGTAAAATGATGACTGTCTTCTGGGTCGTTGTGCTGTGTAGTCTGGTAGAAGTTTACTGATGTTTCAGGGGTGCTTGCTACCTCCATCTTTGCTCAGTGCCCTGATGTTGGAGGCAGCAAAGACTACTCAAACACCGGTAAATTTCTACCGGACTATGGGATGCAATGGCCCAGAAGACAGACATCTTCAATGAATATATTGTACTATATGGCACATAATCTTCTGAATTACAGTACAATGTATGATCTGAAGCATTCATGGTGACTAAGCATAATGACTTCTTTTCAGGCTACCAGCTGTGTCAGGTGATTTTAATGAAGAACACACCAACACCATGTGACATGGTTGGTAGGCCGAGAATAATTCATCTAATACAATGGTTATCATGAAGGTAATAAATGGTTGTGGTAGTGGTTATAGTAGAATGGACAGAAATGTAGGAAAGTAAATTATATAAAGTGATGTCTGGGGGTCAATTTTTTTGTACAACTAGTCTGATATCTGTTATACTTTGACACAGATAAGTGTATATTGTCAAAATATTTCTAATTCAATCTATAAATGTCCACATTTTAATCTTTAGTTTCCTTGCTATTTATACTAATCTTCACAAGGCAAATTGTGTTACAGGTCTACACATATCATCTGTATTAAATTAACTAAAATGTTAAAAATGACTATCTGAAACCATGAAAAGCATCTCACAAAGACAATAAAGCAGTTCAACAGATAATTCAGGAATGTTATGAGACAAATAAAATAATTTCCAATTAACTTCAGACTATCTGGACACAAACACAAACGACCATTAGGACAGAAGAAATACTGAGTAATAATTCTGGTAACAGAGGATGTGACACAATCAGGTAGATACTGGAATGAGATTCTACATCTGGAATTACGGGAAGACACTATTAAGCAATACTAAATTCATGGACACGAGGTGGAAAAAGATGAAGATGAATGCTACTTTTACCAGAGGTCTAGAAAGTACAAGTAAATACCCAAACAAATGAAGACAACTGTGTTCTGAGATATTGCACCATGTAGTCTACTAGAAGTTAACCAACATGTCAGAGATTATGCCTCCATTATCAGACTCATTGCCCCTGATGACAGATGCAGCAAGTACCTCTGAAAGATAAGTAAAATTCTACATGGTGCAACATCCCAGAAGAATCCAAACAACAGTTTGAGCCTCAATTACTACATAACAATAGAGTCTAATGCATCAATAAGACTGTCACATCTTGCAGTTTGTATCATGTGTGGAATATCAGCTAGAGTGTATCCTATTCAAGTCTCTCAATTTACAAATAACCTTGTTCAAATTATAATTAAATCATTCAAACAATTAAGTGTGCCTTTATATCCATCCAGTGTTTCAATATTTGCAAGACAATAAATGGAACCTTTTAAATAATCAGCTGTGGCTGACAAAGTATTTTGTGCATATGAATTCCAAGCCAAGAAATACTTCCTTCCTTGATTACAATATATGTAGAATGAGTGGTAACTCCATTATAACTGCGTACTCTTTAATTTCTTTGATGTAGAACATAAGACACACAAACATTCTCTTGAATGACAAGAAAAATTATACAGTAAACTGAGACAAAAAAGGTGAATGAATCACTGGATCCTACGTCCAAGACGCCTAAAGTTTAATTTGTGAACATTTGGAATTATCTCTATTTGAGCAATTTTTTAAAGAAATACTCTTATTGCTGACTTCCTTTACTGATCAATTCTTCTTCTTATTCTTTTAAGAGTCTTTTATTACTTACCCGCATAAAATTTTAAGATCATGTGAAAATATATGTGCTTCCTACATAATAAACTACCCATTGCATTAAAATGTTCTAATATCTGATAATACAAATTTAACAATTCCATTCTTTATAAGTACAAACATCAGAATTTACTACATCTAGATATAGATAAACATATTTCTAATTATAAAATATAGACTATTATAATTTCATAAGTATTTTTCTTTCCAACCGCTGATGACTTAATGGTGAATATGATCCTGTAATTTTGTGCCATGCCTGTGGAGGAGTGGAAGACTGCATACCTTCTTGGTATTGTGAAGAATCTGCGACAGGTGTCTGAAGCATTCTAGTTCTTTCTTTAGGCCTCGAAGGAAGAGGACTGGACCATCTGAAAGTTACAAGACATATAATTAAAATGTTTTACCTTCTTAATGTCCATTGACAAA
>NW_019059585.1:542046-570932 GCF_000696155.1 Zootermopsis nevadensis | reverse complement strand
TTTTTAACAAACTTTGGTTTCTGTATATAATCACCCATACAAGAGCCTGGATTTCATTTAGTCATTCATAGATGGCTCCCAACTACACATATAAAAATAAAAGAAACACCTAACTTCAAAATCCCTGCTTCTGATGCTGACTCTTAATGTTGTGAAACCATTTTATTGCACAGAATGTTTTGGTAGGGCAGTCTGATTTATTTTTTGTGTATGAAAAGAGCATTAAAATCAGAGATGACCAAGTTAAGAATTCTATATAGAATATTAACACACACATTTCAAAACTACTTACAGGAAAGCAACCTGCATACCTGAAGAATGGCTGGAGTATCTCCACTACTCACTAGGTACCGAGGATTATCCCAGATGGTATTTCTGAATGTATGAGCGTCGCCACATTCTATCACTTTCCTCAGCCAAACCAAATCCTGTGATTTTGGTGCTCTGAAAGGACTTGGTTTTTCGCCTATTACAGGACTGCTGGTTTCTAAATTTTCTGTTAACACAGATAAGGGAACTACAATTTCAGGAGCTTGAACTGCAAATTCCATAGCCTCCTGTCTTGTCTTAAACGATTTTAACCTCGCTTCCTTGTATTTCTTCATAATTGTCAGTGCTTCTGATTTGTCATTATAGACATGCAGAGTGTCTGAAAAATAAAGCAAAAATGTTTATATATACAAATGCTGCATAAATCTGTCAATGGATATGAGTGGATACTGTATGGAAATTCAACAGACAGTAATTAACTATTTTACATCCAAAAGAAAATAATTAAAATAATGACAGGTATTAAAAGCAGAGGTTCTTGTAGAAAATTATTTAGAAACTTTTCTACACTTTCATGTGCAAGTGAATAAATACTCTCCTTACTATCATTTATGGTGAAAAACTTGGAAAAATTTCAAAGAAATAAAGATGTACACAATTTAAACATAAGATGTAAATATGACCTTCAAATGCCAAATCCTAACCTCACTACCTACCAAAAAGGAGTATATTACACAGGTATCACGTCATTCAATAATCTTCCACATAGAATTAAGAGTTTAAATCATTATATAAAAGTAATCAAGTCTGCTTTACCTCTTAACTCACTCCTACTCTGTAGATGATTTTACCTCTGTTGACAATTCTTAAGCTTTAGGTATATCTATATGTAAATAAGGTTTTGTTGCAAGATTTGAGATTTCACAGCGGTGAGTATGAAGATTTCTGTCTTCTGGGTTGTTGTGCTATGTAGTTTAGTTCTTGTATTTAAAATTCATAAGTCCATATATAAGTTTTGTACTTATATTATTATCCGTGGAATGTAAATACACTATATCTACAATTCAAAATCTTAAAACTAACTTTCGAATACATATTCATTTATGTTTATACTTTACTACTTACCATCAGATTCTAAGACAGCGTCACTAGGTATATTGACACCATAATATATTTCTTCAGAATTACCAGGATCACAAAGTTTGGTTGACAGAGGGCACATGTCTTGGCCCTTGGAAAACTCGTCGCCTTCGTTTCTAACGGTTTGTCCTAAAGACTGATCATCCCACAGAAACGCGACTAAATTCTGAATTTTGTTTGACGTAAACTTCATTTGCGTAGGACTCCATTTTGAATATAACTTATAATTTTTGTTTCAGAATTGCTTCGTCCTTCACATATAAAATGTTGCGTTTAAATATAAAAACCTACTGTACATATAACTTTCATAAAACCCTTCTTAAAAGAAGAATTTCAAAGGCGTCAAGGAAGGAAGATATTAAATCCAAGCTGAATCTTAATAATACTCGCATTCTACTGTTTTTCTGTTAATGACACAAACATTAATACCAACCACAGGGACCTACCAACCTCGGGATGATAGACGCCAAAATGCTGGTACTATCTGTGGTAGTATATACATCATGCCTGATGAAATTTAATTTTCTCACGACGGCGAATATGAAGATGACTTATTGTTGTACGTGGTGACATATGTGGAGAAAGCGGTTTACAATATTGGATCCTAACTGACCAATGGTACTAAGCCCAACTTCTTCTGTCATGCAGAAATTATGAAATCCTTATATCATGGTGTTGCTTGCATTTTTAACCTATTTGTACACATTGTTCATTAAAATATATGTGCTCACAAACTTGAGTTGTAAAACTTGTTTCTTGCCATGTTGTTTAAATACAAAAGTGTGAAGGGGTGAATTAATTGCATATATGAGGTTGGAGGTTCTCACAGCAGTGAGCAAAATTGTTGGTCTTCGGTTTTAATGCTGTATGGGTTTGTTGGTAGATAACAGCTGCCTCCATCTTCAGCCCTCTGAGAAAGACCCACACTGTGTTGCAACACAGAAGAAGACCAGCAAAGCTAAGTACTGTATGCACACTTGTTTCTGTCTCTCCAGGGACATATGCCACTTCATACAATTTTATTCATATTTGAAAATCGTTTGTTAGTTTGTATGATTTGAGGTTTTCACAGCGGCGAGTATGAAGATTTCTGTCTTCTGGTTTGTTGCACCGTGTAGTCTGGTCAATGTTTACCAACATTTCAGAGGTCATACTGCCTCCATCATCTGGTTTCCATATTTGTCAGCCAGTATAAGATATTTGTTAGTTCTTCAGCAGCTTAACAAGGAGACATATTAAATTCTTACCATAACATTTAATGATTCAGTTCATGCTTTTATCACTTTCACAGATTAGTTAAAGATGGTGACGGTAGATTTTATTCGAAGTCTGGACATGGCTTTACAACCACTACTATAAAGTTGAGACAATTATATTTCAGTGTGGAAACCACATCTACACTTTTAAATTTTGAATTGGAGAAGGTTTAGTGGATCATTGATCATCAGGTATGGTTTGTTCTGAGCTAATTGCCTGGCCTGGAGATTCCAGGATCACACTGATGTGTAAGGGTGAAACAGAGACATTGATTTCGCCTACCATTTACTTTTTAATTGTGTTCTCTGTATATATGTCTTCAATATTGGAGATCTTATCTGTAGGTAGTTTCTTATTTGACTTGTCCTTCAAATTAAGAACAGCTGATCCAGCAATTTGCAGGGCCTCTTTTGTCTCCTCAAGAGTGATGGTGTATGTTTTGAAATGCTCCTTATTCAACTATCTCTTTTTTTTTTAAATATTGACGAGGGCACATACTAGTTTAAAGATAAGTGAACTGCCGCGCCATATATTGGCGAGGGTAAGAAGTAATGTAAAGATAAGTGAATTGCTGCGCCATATATTACCCAGGGCATGAACTAATGCAGATAGCTGAACTTCCGCGTCACGTATTGGCGAGGGTATGAACTAATGTAAAGATAAGTGAATTGCCACACCATCTGTTGGGAAGGTGTAAACTAATGGGCCCGCGAACATTTTCTGACCCGTTTACCTACTTGGGTGTCCTGTAACCCGGGTAGAAACATTGAAAACTCAAAGCTGGGTGACCTGCCATATACAGGAAACTCTCGGTTTACGAACATCACATTTCATTCAAAATTTCTTCAATTCGCCAATAGATAGTTCCTCATAAAACGAAATGCTTGACGTATAGTGGTCATAATTGTAAGATTTAAATAAATAAACTTTTAAAAAATGTATTTATTATAATTATTATCAGAAAATTATTACATGATAATTGTACTGAACTGTTCTTGGATATTAAAACTAATCTAGCCAGTAAAAAAACGTTGGTTTACATGCCACACCGCGTAGAATGTTTTCTCGTGGGAAAGAAATCGGTGATTTCCCCTATTATAATATAATAGGATCATCACTTGCCTTGCCTAGGTTATCATAGACGGTCAATTGTAATTCTGCATTTGGTGACTTAAAAATATGTTTTATGTTGTGTTATGTATGGGTCCAAAGCGAAATAGTAGTGCTGTTACTGATAAACCATAACACATACATACATTATAATAAAATGTATTGTATAGACCACTCGATGTTTAATACATGGTTTTAATGCTGCTAACGTATACGATACGATACGATACGTATTGTAAAAGCTCAGGAATGCAAGATACACATAACGGACATCTTGGAACGGAACTTGTTCGTAAACCTAGAGTTGCCTGTAAGGTTTCTTCTAATCTAATTGCCTGGACTGCAGATTCCAATCACACTGATGTTTGAGAGCAAATTGGGGGCATCAACTTTGCCCACAAAACACACAAAACATGTGTAGATCATCACACAAAGTGTATGTTACTGTTGTCAGATCTTAACCAAAATTGGAATTATGTTGTGATACTTTAGTTAAACTCACCACATCAAAGTTAATTAAATTCCATTCAGCAATTCTTGAGTTAAATTTGTCCAACATGTGGCATGCCCAGTTCTTGTCAGTGGCACATCTCCTTGTGAAGTTTCAAAAACGATTAACTGAAGATCACCTTAAATATCTAAAGTATTAGTATTCAAAAGTGAAGCCAAACATCTAATAAATTATAAGCCTGAAATGGATTTAGCAGCCTCATTAAGGGCAATTTCTGTATGAGAGGAGAAGGAAATGGATAATAGTATTACCTATGCAAGTCTACATTATTTTTATATTACAAGTTATAAACATAAGAATCAACATAAAAATTAACTTATGCAAAAACAATGACCTGCACCAGCCATGGATCAATGGAGCGAGGCACAGTTTTCTCCCTTGAGAGCTCAAACTTTGTGACATTTTTTAGCTCCTTTTATAGGAAGGTGATAACTGAATAACCAATTTCTGCAACCTCTTTTTTTCTCTTCATCCCAAATACAATTTGCCCTGGGCAGCTTCTAGATCTGTTCCTGGGTGGCATGTAACACATTTCCAGCATAATATGTTTCATGCTGTAGAAAAAGTATGACAACCCCTGGTTAAATCTTAGGTTCTTCCATACATAAGTCAAATTTGAATTCCAAGTTGTTTGTAGGAATCAGAAAGTCTAATTTATTCCTTCACAAGAAGTTTGTATTTCATAAATATATTTCACTGATTGCTGGAAGGTATTTCGGTATATATAAGATGAAGCAAAAGAAGTATGAGGATGGTTCAAATATAACCAGAAATTTTACTGTTTCTTTGCTTTCTCCCTTGGGTGCAAATCCTTTTTAGATATCTACACACTTGTCCTACCCCTGGAGTTATGCTCCAGGGCTGGGACGAGTGTGTACATAGAGGATAGTTCCTTGAGAAGACTGCTAATAATGAAGGAAGACAGTTCATTAACATGCCATGATCAAAATTACTCATAAAATTTTAACTACCTACATAGAACTGCAAATCATCATACAACAATAATAGATATCAATTTCAGCATGAAATACAGTGTATTTGTTTGCTTTGTAGATATGTTCACCATCTGCTAATTATTTGTTTATAAACCTCTATATTCAAGGTGAAAATGCCCAGCTGCATTAACAGAGAACAAAGTCCTCACTTTTCCAGACTCTGGCATTGCCTTAAAATGTAGTTTACTTTACGACAGTCCTGTGCATATTTGCACAAACGTAAGGCATTCTGTATTTAATTGTAAAGTTGGTCATATAATTATCTGATGGCTGTGATTTTCATAATTTTTTTATTTACATTTAACACTTGGTTCTCTCTTAAATATTTTCTGCAAAATTTCAATACATAGACTTTTGCAGCTCAATGCAAACCCAGGGTATTTCAGGCATAATTATATTTAGTTCCTCATAAAACGAAATGCTTGACGTATAGTGGTCATAATTGTAAGATTTAAATAAATAAACTTTTAAAAAATGTATTTATTATAATTATTATCAGAAAATTATTACATGATAATTGTACTGAACTGTTCTTGGATATTAAAACTAATCTAGCCAGTAAAAAAACGTTGGTTTACATGCCACACCGCGTAGAATGTTTTCTCGTGGGAAAGAAATCGGTGATTTCCCCTATTATAATATAATAGGATCATCACTTGCCTTGCCTAGGTTATCATAGACGGTCAATTGTAATTCTGCATTTGGTGACTTAAAAATATGTTTTATGTTGTGTTATGTATGGGTCCAAAGCGAAATAGTAGTGCTGTTACTGATAAACCATAACACATACATACATTATAATAAAATGTATTGTATAGACCACTCGATGTTTAATACATGGTTTTAATGCTGCTAACGTATACGATACGATACGATACGTATTGTAAAAGCTCAGGAATGCAAGATACACATAACGGACATCTTGGAACGGAACTTGTTCGTAAACCTAGAGTTGCCTGTAAGGTTTCTTCTAATCTAATTGCCTGGACTGCAGATTCCAATCACACTGATGTTTGAGAGCAAATTGGGGGCATCAACTTTGCCCACAAAACACACAAAACATGTGTAGATCATCACACAAAGTGTATGTTACTGTTGTCAGATCTTAACCAAAATTGGAATTATGTTGTGATACTTTAGTTAAACTCACCACATCAAAGTTAATTAAATTCCATTCAGCAATTCTTGAGTTAAATTTGTCCAACATGTGGCATGCCCAGTTCTTGTCAGTGGCACATCTCCTTGTGAAGTTTCAAAAACGATTAACTGAAGATCACCTTAAATATCTAAAGTATTAGTATTCAAAAGTGAAGCCAAACATCTAATAAATTATAAGCCTGAAATGGATTTAGCAGCCTCATTAAGGGCAATTTCTGTATGAGAGGAGAAGGAAATGGATAATAGTATTACCTATGCAAGTCTACATTATTTTTATATTACAAGTTATAAACATAAGAATCAACATAAAAATTAACTTATGCAAAAACAATGACCTGCACCAGCCATGGATCAATGGAGCGAGGCACAGTTTTCTCCCTTGAGAGCTCAAACTTTGTGACATTTTTTAGCTCCTTTTATAGGAAGGTGATAACTGAATAACCAATTTCTGCAACCTCTTTTTTTCTCTTCATCCCAAATACAATTTGCCCTGGGCAGCTTCTAGATCTGTTCCTGGGTGGCATGTAACACATTTCCAGCATAATATGTTTCATGCTGTAGAAAAAGTATGACAACCCCTGGTTAAATCTTAGGTTCTTCCATACATAAGTCAAATTTGAATTCCAAGTTGTTTGTAGGAATCAGAAAGTCTAATTTATTCCTTCACAAGAAGTTTGTATTTCATAAATATATTTCACTGATTGCTGGAAGGTATTTCGGTATATATAAGATGAAGCAAAAGAAGTATGAGGATGGTTCAAATATAACCAGAAATTTTACTGTTTCTTTGCTTTCTCCCTTGGGTGCAAATCCTTTTTAGATATCTACACACTTGTCCTACCCCTGGAGTTATGCTCCAGGGCTGGGACGAGTGTGTACATAGAGGATAGTTCCTTGAGAAGACTGCTAATAATGAAGGAAGACAGTTCATTAACATGCCATGATCAAAATTACTCATAAAATTTTAACTACCTACATAGAACTGCAAATCATCATACAACAATAATAGATATCAATTTCAGCATGAAATACAGTGTATTTGTTTGCTTTGTAGATATGTTCACCATCTGCTAATTATTTGTTTATAAACCTCTATATTCAAGGTGAAAATGCCCAGCTGCATTAACAGAGAACAAAGTCCTCACTTTTCCAGACTCTGGCATTGCCTTAAAATGTAGTTTACTTTACGACAGTCCTGTGCATATTTGCACAAACGTAAGGCATTCTGTATTTAATTGTAAAGTTGGTCATATAATTATCTGATGGCTGTGATTTTCATAATTTTTTTATTTACATTTAACACTTGGTTCTCTCTTAAATATTTTCTGCAAAATTTCAATACATAGACTTTTGCAGCTCAATGCAAACCCAGGGTATTTCAGGCATAATTATATTTTAATCTTCTTTTTCTTTAGCATTTGTCCCGCTTTGGCAGGGTCTGCTTTTTTCCTCTCTTTTTGGAGGTTTGCATGATGTATTAGACATTTGGTAGGACTCCTTGGACGAGTGATCGGCCCATCACAAGGCCTCTACCTATGCACAGGACAGCACAACACAGAGAGACGCGGACAAACATACATGCCTTGAGTGGGATTTGAACCCACGGTCCCAGTGTCCAGGCGGCACAAGGCCCACGTCTCAGACCATGCAGCCATTGTGACTGGCATAATTATATTTTAATATTACAAATAAAACTAAAAAATAATTAAATTTGACACTTTGTTGGCAAATGAGTTGGATTGCCTCACCCATGTTCTAAGTTACAAGTAATACATAAATTCACAAGCTGTGATATTCCATGTCATATGTACTGAAATTAGAAGTCGGATTTGAGGTTTTCACGGCAGTGAGTCTGAAGATGGCATCTTCAGGGACGTAGCCTGGTAGAAGTTTACCGATGTTTCAGAGGTCCTTGCTACCTCCATCATTAGGGGGACCACCATGGGAACCTCAAATCCTACTAGGGTGCTCTATTTTGATGACTATGTATTATGTATATTATCCTCCCACCTTCTTTGCCCTGATGATGGAGGTGGCAAGGACCTCTGAAACATTGGTAAACTTCTATCAGACTCTATGGTGCTAAACCCAGAAGACAGATATCTTGAGAAGAATGATTTTAAATTTTTACTGCATAATGGCAAGAAATTCATATAATTTAAGTTACCATTTCAAAGCAGTTAACTTTCATAATTACACCTTTATTTTTCTACAGTGAAGAATGTTAATATACAAACTGAAGATTCAGAAATAGTTCATATCAGTCATTCATTTTCTCTTGTTCCAATTTTAAAATTGTGCAACATTTTTCTTATTGTCTAATTAGATTACAGAATAATCAAGTTGGTATTCTGCAATTATTAGTGAGGCACATATAAATGATGAATTAAGACTCAGACAACAGAAAAGCTTTTGTATTATGAGACGATGAATGATGGAACAATGCGATAGCAGCTGATGATTTCTCGCTACTTGATTCCATTCTACCACGCATTGTCTTTAAGGCAGCCAGCATAGGGTGAATGCTTGATCCCAAATGTATGTGCTGGGAGGTTATCCAACCTTGCCTGAAATAAAGTTACTTATCATTAACATGTTTGAATTTACCATACAGGATTAATTAATTAAAACCCTGTGTTATGGGGTTGCCGGCTGAAAGTTCTTCGAGATTAATGGTTTAGAAATATGACAGCTGGACTGTGCATAAGCACAAACAGTAAAGGTTAAATTGTAGTTATTCGGCGATTAAAAAATGTTCTTTACGAATTAAATTTGATGCAGTCAAAAGAAAGCTTTATTAAAGTACATTTAATAATTTATACTCAGGTACTAACAAGCAGAAAAGATGTTTTAATGATTAATACTTCTGATAACAGTTTATGATAATAATTTAAAAAATTATAACTTAAAATAAGGCATCCTTAGGAAGTTATGTGGCCCGGTGAATATCATCCAGTATACGGACCATTTTAAGGTTACCTGATTTAAACAAGTAACTGTACCCACATAACAGTGACATTAAAATGTATGTTTCACTTAAAATCCGTGCCTACCTACAACTTCCTTTCAAAACATGATTCTCTAAAAGTAATACTTTGTTTGATGTTATCAAATATGAATTTAGTCCTGAAAATAATTAAAGTGGATAAATTCATACATGCTAGTATGTATTAAAACAGAAGTGCTGTATATAAAGTTTCATTAAAATCTGACAAAGCTGTCAAAATAATTTATAAACATTTACACAGGCAACTCATAAAGTGACTTTTAAAATTAATTAGAATGAAACTTACACACGATAATATTCATACAATTCAAATGCCATACATCAGGTATCTTCAGAATCTTTCAAAGACTCAAATTATAATTGTACTAATATATTTAGGCACCTGAATTAAAGTAGATGAAAACTTTACATTATGATACACATGTAATAGGAATGCCATTAACTAAGAGAGAGAGAGAGAGAGAGAGAGAGAGAGAGAGAATGTGTGTGAGAGCAAAAGAGAGAGAGATATTTAATTTATGCAATTAAACTGACTGAAGGCAATGCACATTAAATGTGGCAATACTTGTATATAGACCCCACTTAATGGTACCTGCACCTTGTCGTGGTGGTGGGGCTTGAGTACCTCAGTGACCCCAAGAGCTACTGGTAGGGCCTCCCTAGCCAGATTGGTCGAGGGGGAGAGGTCAGACTAAGACAGGTACCCTGGTCCTCCAGGTTGGGGGTTGGTCGCAACCTTGCATCATTAAAAGGAAGATGTTTTGAAACCTCAACCTCGGACAGACAGACCTAACAGAAGGACCGAATGGAAGAGGAGAATTGAGGAGGCCATGGACCGAATACGGACCGGAGAGCCATAGAAGAACTTGTAAAAATAAGTTCTGGATCTCAGCTTTACTGCAGTCTGTTATACTGAATGCAGCAGAAGACAGGTTCTCTATAGCATTGCATCAGTGACTGGCATACATTCCTCTCCCACGCCAACTCCATAATTCCTATTATAGTCACAGTGCTAGCCAAACAACTCTTTACAGCCCAGTAAAAATTTCGTGTACCACCTGATTTAATAATCACTAGCTCTGAATTCTGTCCACAGAGAGTATTTACGAGTTTCATATCATTCTCACAATAAACAGCGATTGTTTTCCTCAACAATATCAAACATTTGACCTTTGTAATGGAGACAATGTTGTGTTTTTTTAAGGTATAGGTACCAGCATAAATCTGAAAGCTTGTCCTTGCATGGTCAGCTGTGGGTGGTACAGTCTGGGTCCCAGCTTTTTAACCCTAGAAGGAATGCAGAAAATGTGATGTCGATGGTGACAAAGAGAAGGAAATATATCTACTATTCAGAATGTAAATTTTGACCAAGTCGTGCCTTTGCTCCACCTGCAAAGTTTACATGTTTGATTTCCTTCTGTATTTGTCAGGCATTACCAATAGGAATATGATTTTCTCAGGGCAGATAATAGTCGTGCACCAAATAAACAGTGACCTGCTGATTGGCTCTGAAGCTTTCCCTTATTCCATCTACTCTCTCTGTCTCTTGTCCCACAGTCTAAAGAGTTCAGACCCGAAATGTAGGCAATTTGGGGGATTCTACAATTCTTTTCAAAACTTGGGGTCCTGGCAAATGAACAATCCAGTCAGTCAAGTACCAGTATCATACATTTTTCATTCAGGGATGTTAATAATAAAACAAAGTAACAGGTTTGTAACAATTAAAGCAATACAACTGGATGCTGCATCCAGGGACAGGCACAATATTTTCAGCATAGAGAGTAATAGGCCTGACTGACAGGCTGCAGACTTAAGGTCCAGCATTCAGATTCGTGAAGGTTACAACACAGTCTGAATTTTTAAATTATATTTATACAAGCCTTAACTTCAAAGAGTTAGCATTCTAGCACCACTATCACATACATCCAAATACTAATTCCAGCTGCACATTGAGTTCCGAACTTCAGTCACAGATGGAGTCGATTCAGAACGGCTTTTTACACAACCTCACATTTGTGTAATCTAAGAAATGTTACAAGTTAACAAAGAAATAACACTGTAAGAATCATTATCAATTCTTTAATTAATTAAACATCTATTTTCTACCTGAGATGCAGTTAAACATAAACATAAAACAAAATAACCATGAACATAAGACAATGACATTCTCTTTCTTTCTTAACCTTACTTATTAGAGTATTATTAAATTAAAACAAGTAAGAATCTGTGCCCATACAAAACCCTTCTTTACTACTATAAATGTGTACCAGGTACATTACCGAAACAACATCAACATCTTCATGCATCCATGCCTTTGTCTTTGTTACTGATGAGTCATGGAAGTCACTTTTTGTCATTCACGGTTCTTGGCTGGAAAATCCCAATGTATGGGGAATGTTTGATGCCGAACGAATAACTGGGGGCCCAGGTCTTGTCAATATATACCTGCAGGGTAGGAAGGGAGGCCAATGGAATGTTAGTAGATTAGTCTACCCATGTTCTGTTGGTTCTCACTATTAAGATACTGAAATTTATGGTTATAGTAGTAAAGTAATTGTTAAATTTAGGGCAGTCAGATTTCAGCATTATAATATAAGTAGAGACAACTTGATATATATTAAATTCATGGATATTTTTTAGGTTTTATTTTCATGTACAAAGCATATTAATATTAACTTGCCATATATACTTTAATTTAATCATTATTTCAAGAACTAACTTGAACCCATTACTAGGCATGCTTTAGGAAGCAGAACACTCCCTGTGGGGAAGCCTGTCTGTCCACCTGTTTCTGATCCAGTATCAAAGCAGTATGCACATATGTATGCAATATAAAATAAGTAAACAAACAACTGTTAACACTATAAAAAACACTATTGCCATACACGTTTCAACCTCAAGAGGTCATCAACATTGGCATCAGGGAAATTAATTCATTTAATCAAATGGTTTAAACTGGATTTAGAAAATACTGCACTAGATGTTGTTATTCCTGTGAATAACAACATCTAGTGCATTACACTACATGGTATGCAAAGTTTTAAGAATATGTATTTAGTTGTTTGTGTAAAGTGGTAAGTCATGTAATCCAGTTTGGTAAATAATTTTTTTGCAAGGACTTTAATAAGAAAGTAGATCAAAATACGTAAACAAGAGTAAAACAGTGCAGACAGGCAAGCCAAATGTTACATATTGTATGCATTTTAGGCATAACTGATTAATAATTAATTTAATAAATACTGATGCAGAAATATTATTATAGTTAATAAAAAGATGTCACTGTTTTCTGGAGATGGCTATCTTCTGGCTGTAATGTCATGTAGTTTGGAAGAAGTTTGCCAACATTTCAGACTACATAACGCTACAATCCGGATGACAGCCATCTTTGTATTCACCGCCATGTAAACCTCAAATCCTAAATCATTTTATCTTCAAAATGTAATCTGTTTATTTTGAGCAAAGTTAAAAAGCAATGAACTGGAGTTCTTGTACAGAAAGAGATGTTAGTTACAAGACACCTAAACTGGACATGCAACTCAATAGTTTGCAGGAACTATGCAACTAAAAACATGCATCTCTCTATAAAAACAAAGTAGAAACTTGCCTTCTCTGGGGAGTGCGCACCTGGGCCTGGTTTCATTGTTGAATCAGAAGGCATCTGGTAGCGAGAGCTGATGGAGTATGCTGGTGCCTTTGCTTTGTAGTTGTCAGCCTTAGCATTATTGTATGACCCAGGCCCTGGAGTCAGAACACGGTCATCTAATGGTACTTTTTGCCTCCCAGAAATTGTAAATGCGGGGGCCTGTTTCTTGTTACCCTCTTTTGTGTGCCCAAGAACAGTTGGGATGTTGTAAACATTTGGTGCTGCAGGTTAAAGAAGGAAACCATTTTCAGAATTTTGTTTTCCCAACTGACATGCAAAAATTAAACTTAATGTCTTCAATGTAAACAAATTGTTTACTACTTATAATTTTTATTTTCCCCTGAACAGAGGGCAATAACTGTTATTTACAGTAGTGTAATGAAGTAGAGAAAATGTACTCAGGACTGAAAAAGTATGTTCAAACATAAAAAATATTATAAAACCAAACCTTATGTGCAGCAATTGATTGTTTGTTGAATACTGTGGGTTCAAAAACCTATATTATGAATGTTCACATACAAAAAATATTTTCAATCCTAGTGACTATAAGGAAAAATGTTCTTTATTAGTACATTGAAATAAGTTATTGTTAACAGTGGTATTTGATATTAAATTTGGTGTAACATTTTGGAAAATGAATATATAAAATATAGCCTCACCTAATGTTAGTAGCATATATTCATCTGCTGATACTGTAAGTAATGTTACATTCAGTTCAAAAGCATACTATTATGTACGCCACTTACCTCTTAACCTCAAAATGAAAAGTTCAGTTTACAGTGCTACATGCATGTGCTGATATTATTATACAAATAAAATAACATTTCTTATTGTGATACCAAATTGTTAATCTCACTGAGTTTATATTGACTAATTAAGTGGCAAGTCAATCATCTGATGAATCAGTCACACAAGGATAATAAATTAAATACTGGACTGACAGACCTATTGTTCAAGTCCACTTAAAGTGTACAAATACAAATTTAAATTTAAAGGAGAAGACAGGTTGCACTGATATCTGAAATTTAAATTTTATCACATTAAGGTGCATTTTCTAAACAACTTACAAACTGTATTCACTAATATGGCACACATGTAGTTATGTGCTTTCTGTATCTACAGACATTTTTCATAGTAATATAATTGTAAACAGATTTTTATAATTTTTTATTACATTGTCCCAGAATTTGGTATTTGTAGACATAGGTAATTTTTTCTCAGAAACTATATAAAACTGAATCATGTAAAATTATACCAATAATTATACTGTTCTTTGTGACACTACTGACTTTCTCAGATCTCTAACACACAGTCATACAGTTATTAATATTTTTCTATTCAAAATTCTGACAAAATTAGTATTTAAAGAAAACATATTCTTAGGAAAACATTAATGGTGAAACAAATTTATCAGAGCAACAAATATATGGACATTGAAAACATTTGTTAGTGGAATTAATGCGCACAGATTGTAACAGACACAATACCTGGGGTTTGACTCGGCTTCTCCACCTGTGTCTTGAGGCCAAACGTGTATTTGGGAGAAGTGTCATGCATAATGCCTTCGGACTTCTCAAGATTGTAGTCGCCTGGTGCAGGTGTGAGATCAGCCCGTACTTCCTTTGGTCGGCTGTGAAGAGTGGCAGCTAAGGGGTTGTCCTTACCTGAACAGAAAGTACATTCACAATAAACAGTCTTCATACACTGGCAAAGACAGCTACCAGTTCTTTGGCATGTAATATGTGTAAAATTAACAAATACACTTTACCTCTCCTTGCAAAGACTTTTTCTGTTTAAACAAAATCTCAAGGATGGAGGTAGTTACTTCATGTAATGATACCTCCTCAAATGCAACAGTGTATTAGAAGATTACAGTCTTCTGGGTTGTTGCACAGTGTAGTCTGGTAAAGTTTATCGGCGTTTCAGAGGTCCTTGCTGTCTCCATCACTCATCGCCCTGATGACAGTAGCAGCAAGGACCTATGAAACGTCGGTATACTTCTACCAGACTACACGGCACAACAACCCAGAAGACAGCCATCTTCAGACTCACCACTGTGAAAACCTCAAATCCTAAACACTGTATGGAGTATGCAGGGAATGGGGAAAAGACAGTGGGAAGTTACTGGAGGTGAACGTTTAATATAAACCCACCTTCCATGCAGCCAGTTACAATACAGGGTGCCAGTGATATGGGCCACAGTTAAAAAATTCAAGTATGCAGAGGAAAAGTCCAGCATCTCACAACAAGAAAATTAAGGCTGAAAGATCTGCTGGTAAGGTAATGCCTACAGCCTTCTCTGATCGTGAAGGATGCCTACTTGTGTGATTTTCACATCGCTGGTCTCCTGATAAAAGCATTCAAGGGACACCAATTCTAATCTAATGCTGAGGTGCACAACTGATTTTAGAGGAAAACTACAAAATGTTCATAAGGCATCTAGCACCTGGTAGCTCAATGGGATGCATTAATGGTTACAGTTAAGAGGCTATACTATATACATTTTTGGTAATAATTACTCCAAGGTATATTTCTACTGAACTTCCTTGTTCTTGGTAGAAAGGTCATCCTAGTGTAGGTCTGCACACCAAAGGAATTTCATATCTTCTTGAAATGAGAAGTGACAACAAAACAGAATAAAATAGAACTTTTCAAAAAACACATTTATTATTGAAAATGAAAAGTACTTATCCCAATAAAATCTTCTCAGGCGATCAGCTGCGTCAAATGGTTCTGATCAGAAGCCTGATGATGGGAACAGAGACAGTCCCTGAAACGTCGGTTTTACTGTTTAACCATTTGACGTGGTTAATTGCCTGGGATACTGGGGACAACCCATTCTTCAAGTGCCTGAGCACTGCGGGTCCCAACTTTTTTCGTTGACTTGATCTATAGACATTCGGTAGGACTCCTTGGACGAGGGATCGGCCCATTGCAAGGCCTCTACCTGTACACAGGACAGCACAACACAGAAAAACGCGGACAAACATCCATGGTTTGAGTGGGATTCGAACCCACGGTCCCAGCGGCACAAGGGCCACGCCTCAGACTGCGCAGCCACTGCAGACCCCCTAATTGCCCGAGAAGATTTTATTGCGTTATGTCACCGTGAAAGCTTCAAATCATATAAGAGTACTTATGGACATCAGTCTTACCTTTTGCACTGAGTCCAGTGACATTGTACTGGCCGGGTCCTGGGCCAGGGCTGTCATTTTTATTTCCGTGTCTGAAATGAAATACACACTTCAGAAATTCTCAACAGTGAAAGAGTGCCAAGAATTCACTCGGTGCAGACTGGCATATAAAAACCTTTTAAATTACACAGCCTACAAGACTTCATTACAATTCTTTTCATATTTCATCTTTTAAACCACTGATTTCTGCAGTTCACTAAATCAAAAGTGTGATGACTCAGAAAGAAGCACACATAAAACAATGTCAAGAATCTGACCTTGAAATAAAATGTTATAATTTTATCTCTCTAAATAAACATATTTATCATATAACCCTTTCATGAACACATTGACAGTACAGATGAAATGTCTGCACAGTGCCTGCACCCAGAAACAAGAGGATAAAACAAAACAGGATTCAAATTAATAACAAAAATTTGGGTCCAATTTGATTACACAGAGTTTCAAAACATGTTCATCAGGATATGGATTTTGTAATTATGAACCTATACAAAAGTTTTAGGTGTTTTTTTATGCTCTAACACAAGCAAATAACACTGTAGGTGCCCATCCATGTATGTACGTCACATATTTAATCATACTGTTACAACAATGACCTTGGAACTGTTGCCTTTGATACCATTGTTGCATTTGTTATTCCACTGACTGTCCTACTGAGATAATCACCCATGATATGGCATAAAGAACATCTTTGGAATTTTAGTGTATTCTGAAGTGTACACATTTAGACTCTTGTTGTTTCTGATCATTGCTTAATATTAAGATTAGAAGAATGTACCGAGATTGTTACCTTAAATGATGGCACGATGGTTGGACTAACAGGTAACTATCATTCAAGAAAGGATCCACTTACATATGGTATAATTATAAAAATAACCAAAGTTTACGGAAAGTTCCAACAATTTCACATTTGAGACCTACCTGCTTCCAAAACTGAATGCCGGTGCACGGCCACGCTTCGAGTCAGGAACTGATGAAACTCCTGAAAATAAAAGTAAAATTTTAAACATTGCAAAATGAATAGCTGCATCATAATGCAGCTAAAATTTGAACTCTATGCTCATTTTATTGCATCTGTTTATTTTTCAGTCAAATTTTGTCTTTATTCATTTAATTTTATGTCTACTAGTACACACATACTGATAAAATAAAGTAATATAATTAGTTAAAATTCCAGCAATTGCAAACTTTTATTGAAGTTTACTATTTTTGTGTTTTCCAGTTGTAGTTGAAGGCGAAGACATTTTTCTAGTGATGGGTTTTGCACAGACTGCATTGGTATGTAATTGTTGTCTGTTTAATTATAAAGATGAAGTAAATGTATCTCTGTATATAATCACACCACCAATAAGATGTTTGATGGAAATGAGGTAAATCTAAACACATTATCAAACTCAGTGCTAAATGGAGATTAGTGGCACACATTACATATCAATATTTGGAGAGTCCAGGATTTATGGGTCCAACACCCCAATCCTGAAACACGGAATGACCTGAAAAGAGTCTTCTTTTTCTGACATAATTTTCTAATTCCATCAAGGAGAGTCTTTCTTGAGAAACTCACGATCATTCGGCTTGTCAAAGAATTTCCTCAGTCAGTATACAGTATGGACTGGGCGACCGCGGTTTGATCCCTGATGAGGGCAGAGGATTATTCCTCTAACCTCTGCATTCTGGGGCCCACCCAGCCTCCTATCCAATGCGTACCAGGGTCCTTTCCCAGGGGAAAAATGCAGTTAGGTGTGACACTAACCACTCACCCCCACCTAGAGCTGAGGTTAAGGAGTAAGAGCTATACCCCTCCCCACAAGCGCCTACATGGCTTGTAGTGGGACAACACATTCCACATTCTCACATCCTACTTATTTAAGAACAACTTTAATATTATTGTTCAGTCTTAGATCTTATTCTCGAAAATTGTCTTTTCCCTTCAGTTATTCTGTATAAGACAGAAAAGGTCTAATGATAAAGTGAACAATATTATGTTATTAGTAAAGATGATTTATGCTACAGTATAATAAAATGTAATTTTACTGAATAATATGTTTAAAGAAATTCACCTTTCACCCTGAAATAAAATTCTGAATATTCCACTGGTCAGGATAGGTGACAGATTAAAACCAGTCATTTCATAATGCCTAGTGCTTATGCCCTACGTCTGTAAGCAAGTGTTCTACTACCAACAACAACAAAAATGAAGAACAAGAAGAAGAAGAAGAGGAGGAGCCAACACAACTAAAGTGCATAGTTAATTGGATATGCATTTGAGCAGGCAAATGATATCATCAGTACACTGACAAACGGCCACTGACTTGACCTTGAAAAACCAGATCTTAGATTAACGAATGAAACACGCTGTTATGAAGTCCATGCAAGTATAACTTACACATTGATTGACTTCAAGAGACCATTTATATTTTCATCATTAATATTCTGTGCTTGCTGTCAAATGCTGCCTGCAGTATAAATAAACAAACAAATCCAATTGACTCTCGGCAGTGAAATGCAGGCCATCTGAATGTGAAGACACATAAAGAGATAGAAGTAACAAGCAAAAATCAACTTAATGTTATATATAAATTCAACAGTGTCACTGCCATTTTGTTACTTTTTGTTTGACTTTGACATAACCTGTCATTTATTTCTAGGTACAACTATTCTGTCCAGCCAAGGACTCCACCATCCTTATTCATCCACGTGTAAATGTGGCCTAATGTAGGTGGAAGGATCAGCTGTGAAGTTCAGAAATCCTTTCTGAACTCTGAAATCATGGAGGGGGAGAAAGCGAATGACCTTGAAAAGACACGAGTTGCTCCTACAACCACCTACGACAAACGCCAGTAAAAAGTACAAGATGCTCGCATACCAGAATACTGTTACTGTACTTAAGGGAGACTTATTATTGACACACAAATAATATTCCTGTGTATTTTAATCATAAATGTTACAAGCTAATATATATACTTAAATGTATGTATACTTTTTAAACTGTTATCAGACTGTAGTCGAGCCAGGGTGGTCCAGGGAGGTGCCCCATGCTTGAGTAATTGAACTCCACCAAAACTTTTCTTTTAAGACAGCACAATCTAAGGGCACGGGTGGATGTCAGAACCAAATTTAATATGTCTATGAACTTACAAAAAGTTTACCATTAAAGAGTGATGCATATGAAACTACTTTAGTATTCAGATACCCTTAATTTGTTGTTTGTTTATCGTATATTTCGTCATTTAAACGTGTAAAGACATCAAGTAACAATACGAACAGCCTAACATTATAATTCATGCTAATTTTTTTCAATGCGTAACTGAGTGCCACATTGCCCACACTCTTGCTGATGACGACGGTCCAGAGGGACAGAATAAAACTGCGAGAAATACATAATTAACCATCCTAAATAAGAGTTAATTGATGGATATCTTGTATTAGTAATAATAACATTTCTGAACGTGGAATGAATCATCTTGAAAACTACTTTAAAGAAAACAAGGTATCACAGCTCTTATATAGAAGCGAAATTTCTGTTGTGGCTGATCGACAAACTTACATGTTAATTTGTGCGTGACAAATTCTTTCCCACACAAGGGCTTACCTATAAGATTTGGCAATGTAACACAAGCTGGTCCTGGACTTGAATATTCTGCTGCAATGGGACCTCGTCGCTTTGTTGGGGTCCACTGCTGTTGCTGGATTCCTCCCATGTTCAATGTACGTAATTCAGTTGGAATACCTCAACAGGAAGGTAGCAGGTTCTGAAAAAATAAGAAAAATAACTACCTAATTTAAATACTCCTACGACTTAAAAAGTGGCGGACTCTAAAGGACGCAACTAAATCCCTGGAGCAAGTTATACTTGAGAAGCTGATATTCTCTCATCTGGTCAAGAAATTAATTTCCTTTCATTTTATGTTTTGTGGCTTTACAGTGGAAGACGGTGAGTTCCTACCAGCCTGAAACGAGTCAACACAATCGCAATCCTAAGTCTACTTTTAAAACATTGCTAAAACAAAATATGTTTACGGCCTGCTGTATGAACATCAACCGGTCTTGGCACCGAACGAGGCTTGAGGTTATCAAGGCGGTGAAAATGTGGACTGTCTTCTGCTCTGTAAGCAACGCCATGTAATCTCTTAGAGAGAGACAGAGAGAAAGAGATAAAAAGGATAGCAGAAGAGTACAAGCGAAGATAAAATTTGTGGGGGAGAAGTGAGAGACACTTCGATTTGTGGGGAGAGGGGGAGAAAGAGCATCTTACAGTCAGAAGGTTCCCAGGCAATGCCCGCTCGTCCTCATGGTAAAGATAAAGTAAGAGTGAAGACGTTAGGGCATTAATTAGTGGCAGTTTGCTAGCAGAAACGACGGAAATTTTATTAGAACATGCTGAAGCTATAATTTGTAAAGTTAAGTAAATACATCGGCTGGAGGAGGTGGGGGGGAATTCTGACGAGTTTAAGGGGGTAAATTTTGATGAATTTAAATAGGGAGGGCTGCATGAGAAGCATGCAATGGCAACTTGGAACTTGGGAACCATTTCAGCATTTGCTTGTAGGTGACTGGACTTCCTTTTAAACCTTGGTAACCGCTGAAATGACTACGCGACGTCAGAACCAATAAGATCTTTTCAACCCTGTTCATCCGAAACGTTGGTAAACCCCTACAAGGCGTCACAACCCAACTCTGTTCTAATCTCCCTTCCTAATTACTCTCTCTGCTTCTGTTTCTCTTTTTAATTCTTTTATCTGTGTTTTTATCAATCTTTTTTATACCACTTTACTTAATGGTGTAGGTGGTCTCTGCTTCACCCAGCCTGTTATACATCCGGTGTGACTCCCTGGATTGGTGATCGGTCCATTCTAAGGCCTCTACCAAGCACGGAGGAAAACATAAAAAAGAAAGCCTTGTATTACGTGGTCATCATGGTGCATGCCACTCCAGCTGTCTCATTTCCGGTTTAGGATTGGTCCATTCATTGTCCCTTGGGCATTATTTCTTTCTTTGATATTCCTGTTGGCTTACATTATAGCAAATTATATGGAAATCGGTTTAGATTCATCCTTAAGACATGTTTCACTCAACTGGCTTTATAGCTGTCAATTGTCTTAACTATACGTACCTTATATTTTAACAACAAGAATGCTGCACTTTGTAATTGATTCTCAGAATGAAGAATGATAATTTCCTCAAATGGCAATAACCAGCTCACCTTTTGCTATGATGAAGTGCTGAGTTTTCTTTTCGGTACGGACTAAATTATTAAACACTACTCAGACGAGCTTCGGTTTCAGAGGGTTAAAAATATTTCCTACATTAACCGTAAGTTCTTGTCTTATTTCGTTGTTACACGATGCGTATCCTGCCCATAATGTCAATTGTTTAATTTGTGCAGTTCTGACGCTACTTTTACAGAGCACGAAGTCCTGTCGTTGGGAAATAATGTGTAAAGTTTGGGCAGTATATACTTCTTTATCTGCTACCCCTCCCACACCTTGATTTTTACTTCTAACGGATCTCGAACGCACAGATTCGTCCCCACTGAACGAGCCAAGCATCGGACTTGGTAACATGCGCCTTTGTCAGTGCAAATTCCGGCACAGGATGGTCCGTGGAGGGGCGTGGTGTGTGTGTGGAGGGGGAGGGAGGCACAAAGTACCTGTCGGAGCCAGGTGAAGTGACCTACAGCCTTGCCTTTAAACCTGAATCAATAATCAGAAAAACCATTCCCTTCAGGCTGACAACCAGGATCGAACCTGGAATCAGGAAAATAAAACCCTCATTTAAACGTCTTTAAAGTGTCATTAGCACGGAAATTCTATAGTTCCTCTTCTGTATCAATACGCAGTAAAATCGCTTTAATCGACAAGCGAAGAGTCGGTGAAATAAGGAACACAGCCTATAAAACCCTTTCGCATAATTTCACATGTTTCTCTGTCTTTTCTTATGCTTTTGGTCTGGCTTCTGTGAGACCATGACCCGTTTTGTATTGAAAAATAAACATATCTATCCCCATTTAATTCCCTGACAATCAATCGCTTAATTCAGTGTTTACCAAACTTTAAAAATTTGTACACCCCTTTCGGGATCTCAGCCTTTATAATTTACCTCCTCTCTGAATTACAAAAGAAGCAGTTAACCACATTACGTTTAAACTTTTGGTACGAACTAAAAAAGAAGCTATAAAGTAAGCTAAAACACTTCAAAAACTTACCAGCTACATCACTATTAACGAATCTGTTAAATTTTACTGCATTCCCCTCGAAATCCGTTCGCACGTACTACCGATGTTACGCGCACCATACTTTGGAAAACACTGGTTTCATTCATAAGCGATCACTACGCGGCGCCACTGCGGAATGGAATCTAACGCCAATTGCCACTGCCTTCAAACGACTTGCATGCAATCAGCGCTTCCTTCCAAACAGATGACTACAATAAATGTAGGTGCAATGCACAGAGGTCTATTCATAAGATGGTTTTTAGTATATCATTTCAGTTTTTCGGTGTCGCTTAGGTTATTAAAAACTGGCAGAGAACGCGATCTTATGTTAGTACCTTGAACAATTCTAACGTGATTCGGTCTGGACAGCAAAGACCATAACCTATAAAAGAACACGAAACTAGATTAGCAAGACTATGAAGAAATAGGAGGTTGAACGTAATGTTTTAATGGAATGAGTGAACGTAGCTTTCCCTGCTACGATACAGATCTAAACACACATGTCAGATGTGTGGAAGCAGAAACAATGGGTTATTTATATTTCTATAAGGAACACGTAACCTTTACTCTGAATATGCAAATTCTACAAGCCAATGGAATGAAGCCGGCTTTCATTCAATGCAATCACAACAAAACGATAGAACTCCGTGAAAAGTTCTCCATCATTCCGTTTAAAAATAGAAGCGCCCTTTCTTTTAAATTAATATGCATTAACACTATTCTGGTAATGGAAATGTTTGTCAGGTGTGTGAATGGTATGTTCAACCGTGTAATAGCATTTAACAAGAATACATATGGGCGAGTCAACTACTGGTTTAACTAATTCAGTTCATGTTCTTTCAAGACAGACTAACCTCCACAAGGATGTACTCAGTTTACAACTAAAGTGACCGACACGATCAAAGGCGGATGGCGCGCAAACATGGACATACACAAATGGCCTGAAGCAACTGAATACTTTATACACCGACTCTCTGAGGCTGAGTGGCTCACGAGGGCACATCTCAGAAACTTTACAACCTGCAAACTGAAAACGTAGTGTGTACGTATATAATGCAGAAGCCGTAACAGTTGATGAACGAACAGCGCAGCGAGTGTCAGCATCACGCGTTGACACTTGCCTAAGGAAATACCGCTCCTATAATCACTGCACAAGATCTACCAGTTTATATTTCTCATAATTAAAACATAAGAATAACAGTCTGGAGTGTACTTTATACAGTCAGAAAGGGTAAAACTTGTAATAATTGCTGTTTCACTAGTAAGCGTTAGTTGCTGATGAACTAATTTAAGAAACACTGCGAAAAACTGGTAATCTAATACTAAGGACCTAACTGTGTAGGCTTTAACACGTCACGAAGTATGTAAATTTGGTAGTTCTGAAGTCAAAACTTTCCTCAATGACATGCTGTATTACACAATGATGTAAACCCCCTTGTTACATGAAAGCACTCCAACACGTGGGCTCGGCTACTTGTGTACAGTAGGTTGGTCATATCTGTGACTTTACTTGCAGGTAGAAGGAAAAAACGCAAATACTATGCAAACCAAAGGCATTACACACACAGGAAATGAGACACAGAGCTACAAAGTACTGCAACTGGGAAGAAATGTTTGTCTGCTACCACTCTCATCCTTCGACCCCTTTGCCATATACTTCTAACGCACATATTAGCCTGCTGTATATATTGTACAGTAAGAGCTGTTGGGAACACTTTACAGTCCGAATGAGTGATCGGCAAAGGACAAGGTTTTTCGCAGTTTTCTTACGAACCAGCTAAACAACTAACGTAACTACTCTTAAATCATCTCGGAAGATCAGTCGTGTCAGTGCTGAGTCAAAATCTAACGTTTTGCAGCTCGCTGTCGCCATCCATAGGGTCAATGTGAGCAGTATAATGACCAAAAATATTCATTCGCCATAAAAATGTTAAATCTTACACAATTACCTAACTAACTCTTGACAGCTAACTGAATGACGACATAAACTGGCTTCATAGGAATATAATGATGCACTGACGTCAATAAATGACACTGCACACTGTCATGAAGAAATATTTGTTGTTTTACTCTATAAACTGAGTCAATTGGCAAATGTTTTGAAAATGCATCCATTTTTATTCCCGTCCCTATTCACGTGAAAATTCATAACTCCACTGCTGGTCTCACTAATTTTCTCTTTGCTGCGTTCTCGGCTACTAACTGAAGTACAGGCCGAGCGAGAAGTGCTGGCACATGCGCAAAGGACTGATTTTGGTCGTATGAGATGGACCCTTCCGAAGTACGCGCTAGATGGATGTCAGCTTCTGTTGGTTTGTAGCTCTAGCTGTGTTTAGTTCGGTGCGTCACCGCAGCTGAAGCTGTGCGACCCCCACCACTACCGAACTCCCATCTCTCGGCTTACACATCGCGCACTTAGATGCCACGACTACTCGCGCGACCTCTACCGCATCCAATTTCTACTGCCACAGACTTTCTTCACACCTACTGCGAACAAGGGAGTTCAACGCCCAACGCATGTTCTTTTTTTACGTTTGTTCGCAGCTACAACGGAATTCAATTACCGACTGGGTCATGATGTTTTTCATAACCCTGATTACAAATCTCACTTGAGAGCTGTACTTTTAACACGTAGACTAAACAAACATATGAGGTTACGTTTGGAAAATAAACGGAAATAATATTTCGATAGATCGAGTCCTGCCTGATCTACTTGGGTCATTTTTGATTTAACAACACACCGACGAAGTGCATGACTAATCCCATAAGTGGTGCAATATTTCACTCAGTGTAATCTTATAAATAAACGGTCTTAAGATGAAACACAAAGTGAATGGTTTCTTTATTCTGAGATAAGTAAGGATAAATAGCAAATAACTTAAGATACAAATCCTATAAATTCAGAAAACTATCAGTTCCGAAAGTCCTCACAAATCTGGTTTATGGATTAAAAAATGTTATTTATAAATATGATTAAAATTATAAACAAACTTAGAATCGAAGTGCAAACTTTTATAAATTACAGGCAACAGACCACTTGCATTATAAGCCCGAAAACTTCGGTTAAAATTTTTGGGCTTGAACACTTTTACTCTAGAGCCAGTCACATAGGGTAATTGATGAATTAATGTCGTAGCTTCAGGAACTTGTTCCTTAGGTCATTCTGCGTCAGGAATGTCATGTAAACAAAGATCCAATTCTCATCTTTCACTACATGGATATTATTTGTATAACAATATGAAAAAGTTATTGTTGTAAATTCATCAAAAAAACTTTTGTATGTGTTCAAAATAACCACGAAATTTCAGCTTTGCTGTGGAAACATGTTTTGATCATCACTTCCTTGGTTGATGGATTGGTTGTGGTGATCACCAAAATTGGCCATCCAAATGTCCAGACCTCATCTTCCTAAATTTTTATTTTAGGGGGCATATTAAATATCTGGTGCTCCAGAAAATGATGTAAACAAGAGACGCATTGCTCTAATGTATTTTGTATTCTGAACTCGAGTAATGAACAATCCTAATTACGTAATGTAAGCTATATGCTAGATTCACAGACGCGCCAGGATGTGTACTGAGTATCTATTGTTAATTCAGCAGATAATCTTTCTATAAGTCTTTGTTCGCTAATTATAATCTTTGATAAATCCGTTATCGCTAAGAATCGAGCCAATGTTTATACGACATTTCTAACTGGAAATGACCTCAGAAATAAGCTCCTGAAGTTATAAGATGAAGTCGCGAATCACCCTGTATATAAAGTACTTTCAGTTCATCGAAATTCAAAACAAGTACCGGCCCGTTCAAGAATGTATATAAAATCTTGTGTTGCTCACCTCGTCTTCCATTTTTGGTTTGCTACTTTCCAATTCCTTTGAATTGACTGGTAGCGGTATGAAATGATGGGGATGGAATACAGCCGCCTGTCCTCGTTGACATGACAGCTGTGTCGATTAGAAACGAGAATACAACGACATCTCGAAAGTAGGTCGCTGGTGAGAATGCAACTTTTAAAGTATACGTGGTTTCTTTGTTAAAATCAGTGTATACGTCCTTTAATTGTTTATAAGTAATTTACAACTAAACAAGAACGAAAAATAATCTGTTCAGGGCTACGACGTAATGTACTCTTGTAAATTGTTGTCATAATTTCGTACTAACATAACCTCTTCATCTAATTACATAAAGATCCTCAAGATGGGGACGCCTTCCTCCGAAATGTTGGTAACCTCCTACATCAAACAACACAGAAGACCTTGATCATTGTTTTCAACGATGTCAAACCCTCAAATCTCACACAAGGGCGGAAAAGTGACGTACTCCCATAATGCTTAGCTACTGTTGCGAAGGAGTGAGACAGCCTCCAAAGAAATGCGGCCGCTAAGGGATCCACTGTCTGTGAGTGAATATGGAGCAGCGGTGGAATAATGCTGCCTCGGTAAAACCTGTCGCACTGCCGCTACGTATACCATAAGCCCTATACGAACTACACTGGAAGTGAACCGGAGACTCCGTGGTAAAAACCCGATGACCAACCGCCTGGGCTAAGAAACGGCCACACTTCGAGATAAAGCACAATCAACTGTTCTTCACACTTTTTACTGCCGACACAAATCACTGTTGCAAAACTAACCACACTACAGATAGACTTTCCACTGTACTTTGTCGTAAATTGACTTTCATTGACTTCTACTTGCAGGGTGTCCCAAAAATATGTACAGACACAAGGTTAATATTCCGTATTATAATGTACATACAACTTTTGGGGACATCTGTATATACCACACTTAAACTATGTTTATAATAAAAGTTACAGATTTAATGAGTTCTGCATGTTATGATAGATTATGTAATCTACTAACTTAGTACAATTAGCCAGTTCTGAGTAATGTTACAAAATATTACCTGAAAATTTAATGTAGGGGTGTAATGGATCGATATGAAACAATATTAAAACGAAGGATTTAACATAAAAAGCCAAAGCTGCATTTTGATAAACCTCTGGTAAATAAGTAAAACCGAATAAATTAAGCAGATATTTGCTAGAAATGCGTTCAAATATATTTTTACCTCATCTGGCGTATAATTTTGTATCGAAATATCCGATGTGACTTTCGATAACAAATGGTAGCAGGAAACAATTTTACTGTTACATTTGAAACTATGGGCGAAATTTCAGCTTCTCACGTTGGCGAGCATTAAGAAGACTGCTTCCAACATGAGTAAGTACTCCTGAATCTGGTTCCAGTGGCGGAATCTTATTAACACGGTAAATAATCTTCGGGTTCCATAAAAGGTAAAGTATTTTTTGACCAGCTGAACGACTATCGGTTTAAGGATTCTTCTAAATGGTCAGTTCCAAAAATGTTCAATAAAAGCCCTACTGCGACAAATGGAAGAACGAGTTCATAAAATATGAAAAGAAATGACCATGCTCCTGAGGAAAACCAAGAGGAATATGAACCCGCTAAACGCCTCGAATTCGAAGCAGGGATTCTAACTACTCAAGCAATGATCACTCCATTATGTATTCCACGAACTTACAGAAAAATAGAACATCACGAATATTCATTCACATTTAACTGGGATGTATAGGTTATTCACTGTTATTGTCAACAGTAATATATTGAAAGTCTTTTTGGTTTCGGCTAAATGAGCAGGGATACGAGGTGCGATCGGAAATTTTCCAGACTGCGCCTATCAAAACCCGTACACTTATCTCAGGTATTAAATTCATCCATCACCCTCGAAGTAGTTCC
Organism: Zootermopsis nevadensis; assembly: GCF_000696155.1. The sequence goes on along the minus strand of NW_019059585.1, from coordinate 542,672 downwards.
CCTGGGAGTGAACACAACGATCCCAGCGCCACTGCCAAGCATGGAAGCATCCATGGAAATCTTTCTTTGTCAGCCTGTCAAACACCATCTGCGATTCTGCCTGAATCTCTTCTATCGTCTCAAATCTCCTTCCCTTTAGCTGAATTTTCATCTTTGGGAAGAGGAAGAAGTCACACGGAGCTTAGAAAGGAAGCTGGGGTCGGTTCTTGCAAGATCTTTAAACTCCTGACAAACGAGAAGTCGATTCTGCTTCTAGTCCTCTGACAGGATGCGTCGCATGTGGAGTTCTTCCTTTAGAATCAGCTAACAGGTCCCATAGCCTATCCCAACAATGTCGCACAAATCGTTGATGGTACGACGTCGATCTTCGTAACAGTTTCGGGCGTTGTGCTCGAAGATGGTCGGCCAGAACGCTCGTCATCATCGACAGAGGTTCGGCCATTTTTAAAACGTGAATGCCACACAAAAGTTTGTGCACGACCCATTGAGGACTCCCCAAATGCTTGCTTTAGCATTTCATAGGTTTCCGTAGCCGTTTTGGCGAGTCTTTGGCAAAATTTGATGCACACGCCATTCCGAAAGCGCAGGAGGGTCGGTGTAATGCACTACCAAAACGCCCATAACTA